>JABFFJ010000189.1:0-86904 GCA_013623715.1 Fusarium verrucosum
GTGCTACAAGGGGTCAGGCGCTGTAAGGCCAGCAGCTGCCAGGCGCCGCCACCATCCAATAGGCCCGGGCAATTTGTCGACGACGTCCACCACCTCAACTTATTACCGGACAAGCCAGCCGTCCCCTCTCCCCTCCCCCCACACCTTCCTTCCCTGGTCTTTTCCCGGCACGCGCACCTCCCCCCCGGGCATGGTAGCATGGGCAGCAAGAACGGATACTTTTGGGTTTTGGGTGTGGCAGGTACCGACCCGAACGAACTTGGCTTTGGCGCAGGAACGAATCATCAATGTCACCGTCTTTTCTCTAATTTGTTCTTACCTCGTTTTTGACTCATTTCGATATTCCATATGAGCTGGCCATCTCTCCACCTCCAACTTTACTGCTCCTCTCTCCAATTCTGCGCCAATTTCGATATCCAGCAACATTTCCACCACCACTTTTATTTACCAGAGTTTGTCATTGTACAGCGCAACAAGACGTAACCATCCCACTACCGCTACAACCTTCTTCAAGATAAAGGGTCCTGTGCCTTGCGCTTAGCGGGTCCATTTGCGTCATACTTAGATCTCGAACTCGCTCAACATCCCTTGAATAAGGTCTCGAATTTGGTCTCACTTGGCTGCCCTCTCGAGTGCTGCAAGAATAGGAAAGAGGCAATAATAACATACCTAGCCCAATTCCTCTCATCTGGCCTTACTCTGCTCTTTCCCCCAGACTCGAATCCATCCATCTCGACGACTTGAACGACTAAACGATCACCAACCAATAATAATAACAAAATTTCCAAGAAATTAACTAGAACGACTTCAAACGCCCTATGCCTTCCTAACGAAAAATCTATTCCACGCTACTACTCCGATTTATTCCACGCTCCACCGTGACCGACCTTTACGGGCGCACCTTCCATGATCATGGCTACGAGGTTCACGCCCGAGGCTTTCCTGCCATCGGGCGCCTACGACTCTGATGTTGTTCTTGCCTTGAATAACCATCTCCCTTATCGCAATACCTCCAATCTTCCGTCTCCTCCCAACTCTTATCCTCGAGCCGGAACTCTTCGTCACCAATATCCACAACACTATCTCAATCCGTGTCAGCCGCACAGCCAAGATTACAGTCGGAGTCAACTTCAACGCGGCCGAATTCCACCTGCGAGCGCTCTCCCACTTCATAGCAAGGATTCGTCTCCTCTCTCGTTAGAGTCTCTACGAGCAGCTCAGTCTGTTCCGCCAAGTTACCGACCGCATCCGCAACAGGCCGACACTTTCGATACCTTTGACGCCGCTCGTCCTGCGACTGTATCTCCCACTCACGGAGGCCCGCCTCCTGTTCCAGAATTCCGCTTCCCAGCCTCATCTACCGCTCCTCTCCCCAACGTTTCCTCGTCCTCAGGACTTGTTGGCGCTTCTCTCTCAAGATCCGTTTCCGCCGACGCTGTTGCTGCCTCTCAATCCTCAGTGCACGTGGTCCAACGTCTCGTGCAGCAGAACCAGTTAATCCGTGAAGCTTGGGAAGCTGAGCGGAATCATCTTGAAGCCAATCGACGACGCGCTGAAGAAGTATATCAAGAAGAGCGAATCATCATGGACGAGGTCCGGGACAGCTGGGAGGCCGAGAAGGAGGGCATGGTCCGAGAAATCGAAGAACTCAAGGAGCGCGTGCATCGACTTGAAGGAGAAAATACCGCTCTCAAGGCTGTAACAGCGCAGAGCATCCAAGTTACGGGCGTGGTATCGCCTCTTGCGAGTCAGCGTGGCGGAAGCGGTGAGGGCTCCATGGACAGTTCCTATTTTCAAGCTCCACCAGGACGGTTCACGTCAAGAGCGCAAAATCCAACCATTCCAACCGGTCTTTCTATGGCCGATGCCTCATCTCTCCCGCCTGGTCTTGATGGTGCGTCTCGTCGACCTCACTATTTCGTGACAAGCAGCGCTCGTGCGTCTCCTACAACACAGCCTGAATCATCACCTTTCGTCCCCCTCGATCCGAGGATGCAGACACAGAACCCTGTGGCCAAGGACTTCTTGTCGTCCCCTACGGAGGACGTAGCCACGCCTGTCCCGGTCATTGATGTTCAAGAAATCGACCCTAAATTGGAAGGTATCCCGATCAAGGCCACTGCAGTCCAGAAGCCCACATTCGCCGCCGGTGCATCTCCTCCCGAGAACCCCGCCTCTCCAACGACATCTCCCCCTGGCCCAGCAGCCCAAAGCCCGCAACAGTCTCGGCGCCCCACGAATGTTAGAGGCTCGTCCAAGGAATACACGCTGCAAGCTCTTTCCGCTGTCGAGTCTCGCCGACTGACAATGCATGCCGGCCACACACCCAACCATTCTTTGTCGCTCTTCCCCAAAGTGAACCCGACTGATACTACTTCAGTTGTTGGAGAGGGTGCCACGCCAACTGTTGAAACAGTTATCAACTTGGAGGCAGCTATTGTTACTCAACAAGAGAATAAGAACACTCAGCCTGCGCCAGTGCGATCTGGTAGGCGCGACTCTAAGGTGTCGTTCGTATCGTTTACGACGGAGCTGGACCCAAACGCACCAGATGTCATGATGGAACCTAGCGGCGATGACAAACCCCTCAAGGGACCACTCATGCTAAGGAATATGCCAGCCAAGGATGAACTCTTCTTTGAAAAATTGCACGAAGCACTGGAGCCGATTAGCCAAGGGCAAAATGCACTCCCGGCAGTCATGCAAGGCCAGGAATTGGAATCAATTGCTGGCCCTTCTGGCTTCAACGCTCCAGCACATAGGCCTAAGCCGGCCGGCCCAGTTGGCGGGGATGGGCCTGTTGATGCACAACCAGATGCCGACGATAGTGACGGCGAAGGCAGCGGTAAAACCATCGAGGCTGATGTTCCGCTGAAATTGAAGAGCACGTCCAACTTTGGCGCCCCTTTTGGTGTCATGTAGGACAACACCAAAGCGGATGCAAGGAGTCGAGCCAGCAGGTCGAGCTCGTGCAACCTGCCCTCAACTACTTCACAGCAACAAGGAGTCCCACCATCTTCACCGGAAAGTTCGGTGTCGTCTTCACCATGACCCTTTTGACGTTTTTCTCACGATAATGATATGTTTTGCGTCGAATGCTCATTGAGTGGCATTCAACGCACGCCATGATGTATACGTCTGTCGAATTTGCGAATTGTCTTTTCAACTCGGGTTGAGTTCTAACCAGGTTCAACGGCAAGCGAGCGCACATGCGATTTTAAGGGACACGGAATAAAAAGGATGCACATATATAGAACAGGAGTACCAGGGACTGGTCACTAGACCTTTTTACGTTTTGTTTTATCGGGGACCATAGACTGGGCAACACTATGGTCACAATGGTGGTTACAGTGACGCGTTTATGAGCTTATGACAAGAAGGCGGGTTTATGTGGAATTGTTTAATGCACGTTGGAGCATTGGAGGAAGATCGTGTTTGAATACCCTTTGAGTGATAGGAAGCCGGTATTGGGATCAGGTTGAAGGCTGTCAGGCGAAAATCGGAAAAGGGGGAGTTAGTTGTCCAAGGGAAAATCGAGTTTGCTGGTTTCACGAGCGGACAATCAAAAAGGACAGGTCCGTAGCAAAGGGAGTTGGAGGATATGTTCACCAGTAGATATTAAAAATGGCCCAAAGAGCGATATGATATTTCCCAGCAATGCAGTGTACATGTGCTACGTGACTTGATTCCTTGATCTTTCTTGATAGTCATGATATCGTGATGCCATGCCGACTGTTACTCGTAGCGTATGTGATTTGAACCAGACTTTTACTGCTGGTGTGTCGAGCTGTGTAAACCAGCCTCAGAGACCTCATCTCTAACTTGACAAATGTATATAACTTGGGACAAGGTTTCCTCTAGAATGCAAGTTTCCGGCACATGTGATGTGGTATGAGCAGTCCGACATTGTTCATACACACCAAAACCGTGAAATGTTTACGTAGATACGCGGGCATACCATCATGTCGTTCCATTCATTCATATTGAGAGAAGATCTACACTGTCTGATTACAGTAGCTACCATAGAAGACCTCGAGACAAAAACACCAAAAACTCCGGTTCACCTAATTTAGTTGGCCAATCCTTTCTTTCATACCTGCCTGTATCCCTTCTCCAGAAACAAAAGGTCTCAATCATTTATTCAGATCAGACACCCATGGTGAAATCGTGCTCGATACCAGGTGTCACACTGGCCATGAACTAAATATTGTTAGTAAATCGAGGTTATCTCGACAAAAACAGGGGCAAACGTACCTTGAGGAAGACAACTAGGTACTGATCCACTCGGATGGCAACCTCATTGTCATCAATCTCGGCCTCCTGGACCTCCTCCCACTCATCCTTGTCCGCTGCCTCTTGGGCGCCCTTGACATCCAGCTTTCCAATCTCGTCTACCAGACCTTCCATACCAGAAGGTGTCTGGCTGCTACCTTCGCGGAGCTTCTCACGGCGACGACGAAGAGCGGCATCGGCTCGGTCGAGTAGTGTCTTCATAACCGAGGCGTGCTTGCAAGGGTGCACCGAGGCCATCTTGATGTTGTTGGCGAAGAAGGGGAAGTCCTCGAGCGTCACTGTCTTGTCCTTGTAGTCACCGACAATATCCTCTGTCATGTCGGTAGGGGGCAGAGGCTGGCCGTTGGCAAGATAGCCTGAGAGATACAGACGGGGTGTTCGGTAGTAGGGGGAGTACATGATGTAGAGGGTGTATGTTCGATGAGCGCTAGTGTCGCTGTTAGTAAATCTTCTTGTGATATAAAAAAATGCGATAGCGCATACCTGTTCTTGGAGTCGGCGCCAGTGTCTCGAATAATAGCTTCGTCGTCATCCTCATCCTCCATATCAGGAATCTCATCATCTTCCACAACCTCCCTATCACCGACGTTTCCGGAATCATCCACTGTCCTCACCTCCTTTACCTTCAGCGGCTGCGAGCTCGCCAGTCCTCCAGTTCTCAGCCAACCATCCTCGTCGTCGCCAGAAGCGCCCTTGAAGTCATCTCCATCGTTGACGAGAGCTTCTTCATAGCCAGCATCGCCAGCGAAATCGTCGTTTAGGCGCCGGTGGCAGGGCACGTTGCGCGTGACGAGGAACTGCTTTCCTGGAGGAAGATGGCTCACTCGACGGTCGGGAGAGTCTGCGTCGCCCCAGGACCAGGTTGGGAACTTGTAGACGAGGTAGTCGCCTGCGGCGAGGAACTCTTCGGGTGTGATTTGGCCAGTCTGGCGGAAGGTCGACTTGTGGGTTACGGGGGTATAACGATCCCGAAGGGTGTTGACTGTGGCGTATATGTAGTTCATGATGGCTTCGGTATCGGTTGGTTCAGATGAAGCTCGTCGTAGAATGGACTCGTTTGCTGTGCTGTGCTGGGTGCGGGGTTGAGTTTATGCGCAAGTGTAGTGCAAGTGCAGTATTGAGGGAGGAATAAGTAATGGAAGGTTGAAAATGAACACGAAACTGTAAAGTATTTCCCTCGTCTCTTGGTCACGTCTGCCCTAAAACAAGGTTGATGTGATGACTGATAGAGACAAAAGGGTCAAGGTACCTGAATAATAGGTAGACATTCGCTGGTGACGGGAGTCGATCACATGGCGGGAGGTGTATGCCTGGGCCCCTCATTGGCTGTGACGTGGGGGACAGCCACTCAGAAGCCTTCGAGCTCTGCTAGAGTGGGTCTTTGATCTTATCAAGATGCACGTCATCTTCCAGAAGCTGCGTTCACGTGTGTACCCTGAGCCTCTCCTAGGCATACACTGAGTCTGGTGCTTGAATCACAAGGACAGACCAAGATAGAGGATTAACATGGTTGATATATATGATTGCAGTGATCAAGTGCTCTAATCCAAATATCGTGGTATCTTTCTTGCTCGTAATAATCCTTTAAGAAACACACATCTATAACATATCTCTTCACTGCTCCTCATTGGCCTCCTCTTCTGCCTTCTTCTTCTTCTCTTCGCGTTCTTTCTTCTTCTCCAATAACTTCTTCAGCTTCTTTGCTGAATTAAACACTCCGTTCGTGCCAGCCCCGCATGCTGCACAAGTTGGATCTTTTCTGTATCGCTTCAGAGCACATGGCTCGCAAAAGTAGTGTCCGCATCTTGTCACAATAGGCTCCCGATATGACTCCTCGCATATAATGCATGCGAATGGGATTTTGTCCAGCATGGCCAGCTCTGCCTCGTCTTCTGCGGTGTCCACCTTTTTATCGCGGTTGGCACTCGCAACGATGGTGCCGGCCAGATTCTTCTTGCCCTTGGTGACTTCCTCCCACTCTTTATCAAGCTGCCAGCCTTGTTTAACGTCTGTTCTGTCGTGAAGAAACACGCACGAATCGCCAAAACCACACCCTGTTCTTGTTAGCAGGTTACTTTGGGGCTGTTTGGGGGAGGGGGTTACATACATCCTGTCTTCTTGTAGTCTTTGCATATGTCGGGCTTGAAGTCCATCACCGTTATTGTTCGGATATTTGTGGGGGCCTTAACAGGACCCTTTGCTCTGTTAGGCGCATCGGGGTTCTTCTGGATGAAGGATGTCTGATTTGCGAGTCCCTTGTATGTTCCATCGGGTTGTGAATCCTTTGCGACAGTTCTTGTTGAACCTAGGAGGTTCTTTGCTGAGAGCGCATCCTTGGAGTCTTCGTCGTACCAATTGCTGTGTTTGGTCGCGTCGTTGGTACTTGTGATGGGAACGCTGCGATCGGCCGAGTAAACCGTCGCTGAGAGATCCTTCTTCCCTGTCGCTACGTCTTTTGAAGATGCTGTGACGGTGGCTGTCTTCTTGCGCCGCTTGACTCGCTGTCCAGACTCGTCTTCTGATGATGAGTAGTCGCTATCGTCGCTATCGGCAGGCGGTGGCGTTGCTGGTCGCTTTCGCAGATTTGCTTTGCCCTTTGCGCCTCGTTTCTTGAAAACGGCGACAGGTGCTTGCGGTTCTGTAGTCGAATCGGCCATGTTGGAGGCTTTGGGTGATCAGTCTGGAATTGGAACGCCGGGTTTGAGATATAGCCTTCGAGGATTGGAAATCAAAGTTTCTTGAACGAGATGGATGGAGGGATCTAGAAATGGTCATGTGACTGCGCGTGGTTTTGGTGTAAGAGGAGCAACCAACCACAAATTTCTTGCGACTAACTTTCTTGATGACGAAACGGTCTTTTGTCAGCGCCTCTTTTCTATTTCGCTACATGTTTCACGGTCTCCCTTTATGCGACTCTATTCTACTGCGTTCGTTCAAGGTCATTGATATGGTTCAAGGACTCCAAGCTCGAGCTTTCCTTGTGCGGAACCTGTAACAATGACGCATATGTTCGTGATCGCTTTGACGTTCTAAACCTCAAAGCTGATTTTCCGAGATACCTGATCCTGTTTCACGAAGGAGGCATGTGAGCAGATCAATGTCTGTTCACACCAGCCCGTTTCGAAATGGATCCGGAATATTATCAAGACTCAGCGAGTCTATTCCTTAGAATAGATAACGACCATCACAAAAAATCTCTTTGACCCGTCTCTGCACAATCCGTGCGATTATGCCATATTCAGTACCGGGCAAGCGAAACGGCCCAACTCTTAATGCGCTTGTTGGTCAAGTGGTCAAAGGCCCAGGAAACCTCTTGCGCCTAAACAGCCTGACGGAGCAGTTTCTTTTGAGAACTCTCGTGAATATAGAAGGCGTTTCTTGGAGTGATGGTCGTTGGGGAAAAGGGACACGTAAAAATCGAGGCGCTTGTATATTAGACAAAACACTGGGGTTGCCATATAATTGACGAGCGCAGTATGCCGGTTTAGTGCAGTTATGATGGCGTAGTCTTCAATGCTGTTTGGGATGGATGCATGCGGGAGCTCACTACGATATCCTTCAGTCGATGTACTTATTTAAAGCCTAACCTTAAGTACATACTTATTAGAAATCAATCACTGTTGATACTGTCACTTAATACAACATTGTCAATGGAACCTTTCGCAACGTGCTCATGCTGACAATAGAGCTGGCCACGAAAGACATTCCATACTCGATGGAGTCTGCTTCTGTCGTTGTTGCAGGCGAGCGTTTATGCGTTCCAGTTCCGTATGGCCGAGGTACTTGCTGTGCTTCTATTTGCTTTTCCTCCGCCCATGCGGTGGGACTTTTGCCATGCCACTGGGACTTCACGAATATCAGCTGCAGGACTGTAGGAAACGGGCTAGAATACCAGCACATAACTGATCGGCAGGTGTCCAGTTTAATGCCGCGATTTAGTCAAGAGCTACGGGAGTTTAAGCCGGGTTCATATACCATACAATGCAGCATTGTTATCTTCCAGATTCGCATTGACAAAAGGATTTATATAGAAGCATTTTGAGAGTGACGATATGCGGGTCGCTTTGCAAGGCGTATGCACGAAGTCTAAGTTAGACGCAGATCATATCTCACTATCAACCTTTCACCCGGTATCCGTATGTAACATCGCCATCCGGATAGAACATTCTGCATGTTCCTTGAGGGGTGTCGGCACAGGCATCAGAGTTCTGTTACCTGGATAAACCCTGATGCTTTATTCTCCAACAAAGCCACGGACAGCCTCACCGGGCCGGATGTCTCGTCAAATCCGGAGTAGCCGACGATCATGTTGGGAAATCTCCATTGCATGTCGGCAGCATCGCTTCAGTAATCTCACTCTTCACTCTTTTATTACTTTCGCTATTAAATTGAACGACACACGTGACTTCGTGATCGGATCTTAACGGCTGTATACCTATTTAGCCAATTAGTGACCTGGAACTAGGTAAAAGATCCACAAGGCGTGGCCAAATTATTGTGAGAATACGGTAGATAAGGTATACGAGTTGATATTGTTACCCTATATCATCAGCTTGACGTTCAATAAATCGGAAGTCTGTACTCGATATTCAGGTATTATATCATGTCTGCCTATATAATTCCTTTTTTCATTTGGTTGATCATTGTTGGATTGATTTAATTTAATTATCGTGTGTGTTTGGTTGTTCATGTAACCAGACTTCCGATTTTCACACCTCGACTAACACGAATATCAAACTTGATCCCACATTATCGCATGGACACCAATGACACGTATCATTCATTACACCATCTGACGATAGCCTCTTTTGCAACGACTTCCCCCTTTCACCCGCATGATATAGTTCTATATGAACTATGATTTCCTGAAAGACCATTGCCCACAATGCATGGAAGCGATATTGAGATGCGAGGTTTAGTTCTGACGTGTCTACGGAGGAGTCGACGGCAAGCTGCAATTGGCCAAGCCATCAAGCGATAGCTCAAAGACTAACGCATGTCAAATCAACCAAACAGAGTTGAGGATTGTCTAGTCAAAGGATCCAATGCGGGCAAAATACTGCTTTTAGTTTCTGCCATGTTATTTTTGGACACAGTCTGGATCGATCGCGGGCAGCTCCAAACCAGATCTGATCAAGCATCACATCTCAGGAAAAGCAACAGACGGACAAACAGACAGCAAAAAGTGAGAGAGAGCTTGTGATATGACAACCGGGCCCGCTAATAGACAAGGTTTGGCAGCTAAGCGTAATTGGCTGAGAAGAGACCCTGGTCAAGGATAACCTTGGCAGAGAAATGAGATGAATGAGGGTGTTTATGCGGACGATTGGAGGATCTGGGCGCTAACTAATGGCAGTTTTTTCTCTATCTAACTTTTTGTGTGCGTATCTGGTGGATGATGTGATGACGGCATGTGGTATGTACGGAGTACTAGATCGGTACTTGATCAATTGCCTGCGGTGGTTGGTGATGGTGTCGTGTTGTTGATTTTTCGTAGGGCTCAGTCAACAACACCACTAATCACGTCTTGTTGTTTTTGTTTATTTTCTGCCATTCTAGGCTACTCAACTCCGGCTTCACCACCACCACTACTGCAATGCACATGCAGGCTAATCATGCCGTATCGTCTGCATAAACCCCGCAGCTCTGCTCTCTAGCAATGCACACTGAATTCATTGCCACAGAGACACGTCAAGTAAACAAGGAAAATGCCTACAGTTGAGTTAAGTTCGAATACCGGATGAGTCGATCCTTCGCGATTATCTGCCTCGTGGCCATGAGTTGGCATTTCTGTTAGCGGCCGGCATTGAATTCGTCGATCGCGGGCTGGAAGCTCAGCCTATCGTTTCTTACGACACGAGGCGTTATCCAACGGCGACTAAAGTAAGTGTGGAGGGCTGTTGTTTACAACCTTGTGAACGCCTCGGGGTCCTATCACAGCTGGAGTTGAAGTTTTGTAAGCCGCATGCAGACAAGGTTGGTGTTTGTTTTGTTGATATAGAAACATTGGCTGAGTTGATAAGCAGATGATATCTTCATCCGTCAGTAAAAACATAAAACTGGGATGATGATGGCGGGTAGGATACATTAGCATTGTAAATCAATTCCACTCGTTACGTAGCCACTCAATATCCTTGTATGACCCCTTCTCGAAGCTGGACCACAGACCTTTTTGAGGTCTTTGCTGCGGAATTGCAGGACACACACAGAATTAGGTACGAGATTATAGGTGACCAAGAAGCAACTTGAACAAGACAATGCATTGAGTAAACAAGTTTTGCAAAATAAACAATGGTCAGTTCAGGAACTGGGCACTTGGAAGTTAGCTAGGGTTTCAATACACGACTACAGACAGAGAATGTATTGCATAGTCGACAACTGAGCTACTTGCTATAATACACTGTATTAATGTTCAATTCTCCACGCTCCGGAGACTCCAGGTTCGTTCATCCCAGAACCGAACCTGCAGCAGTCAGCAGGTCGCGTCCCTTGTCCATGTCCATCTCGGTACGGATGATACAGGTACTAAGCACGCAGGGGCAAAATAGCGGAAATCATCAGGTACCGTGCAGGACCGCTAAGGCAAAAAGGGCCGGCAGGTCATAGCCCAGGAATAGCAACACTTTAACATTTACAGATGGATTTCATATCAGATACTACAGAACAGAACCCACGAAACTGGGCCCTGTTGCTCGTTTGAGATCCGTCATTGAGCGAAGTTAGATAGAGAATGAGACCCGGAAAAAAAGAAAGTGGGAATTAAAGTCCTCATCTTCACTTCTCTACCCTGGCCTGGCCTGAACTAGCAGCTTTGTTCCCCCGTCGATTCTCCATATTCTCCTTGACCTTTCTTACCTGACCTGACCGGAGGGATCTTTAACCTTTTCACTTTTCTCAAAGTACCTAGTTCTAATCTTTACTTTCTTTGTCTCTCTTTCTTCTTCTTCTTTTTTCTCTCTCATCGTCGTAATTACTAACCCCATAGCAAGAATAATTAATCGAGACCGAGGGACGGAAACGGAAACGGAAATCCTGACGGCGCGTTTAAACACCAGACTCAGACTCAGACTTGGATGCTCTCTACCAATCACTCAGCATCTTTGTCCCCCTTTCGATACCGTCCTCTCTTTTAGGTCACCGTCACGGGGCCATCCATTCATTCATCCATTCATCGTTTTCTTCCAAGGACAATCGACTCGACTCCGACTTCGACTTTCTGTCTGAGAGTATTGCTCTGTTGTAGTTCATCTTGTCAAGATTCACTGCTTCAGACATCTCTCATCCACCAAGTGCATCCGCACAATTCTCTCTTCTTTCCCTGCTGCTGCTGCTTCGCTCCCTTTACAAGGGCGAACGAATCACCAATTCCAAGCGAAGGAACCTCAAACGTCACCGGCCGCCCTTGAAATCAGTCGATCCACCCCAGTCCACTCTGGAATCGAAAAGAGACTTTCTCACTGGAGCAGACTCCACCTAAAGACAGGTACCAGCCAACACACCAGACCGACAGCCCGCTCTTCTCTCGTTTTCACGCGCTGCTCCTTCGAGTCCGCTCACGTCACGGCTGGGAAACTCTGTCTGCGCCTCGTTTGCCACCGTTGACTTGGTTGCATTGGTGACAGGACGCCCCTTTCGCGACGACAAGCGCTTTCGGCCGTTGGACAATCTTTCAGGAGCTCAATTACACTCGGGAATGAGCAACAAGATCGCCGTCGCATAAGACATTCCAGCAACAAAGTACATACGCACGACGGGACTGCACTGCCTTGGCCTTCTCTTGCGACGCGAACAGGGGTAATTGCCACTAATTACTTCCTGGTCTTGCAAGGTACAACCCACTCTCACTCAACTGCGCTGTGTCGTGCAGTCGGCTTGTGCTTTTGCTTGTGCGTGTGCGTGTGCCTGTGTGTGTGTACCTGACTAAGGATTGTCTTGTTGGCACCCATTCGCCATCCGATCCGACAGGCGTGTCAGTCAATAATTAGACACTCGCTCCCGCTGTTTCATCGCATTTTCTCTCGACCACCGACTTTTTGAGGTTTCTCTCAATTTGCGCTTCATCACACTCTTTCTTTCTTTGAACCTCTTTTTTACTGCCCAAAACTTCTCTTTTTTACTATTCAGTTTCGATTGCACTTGCCTTTCACTTTCATTCTTTATCCCATAATAACTTGCTTGTTTTTCTTCTCTTTTTTTCTGTGGGAATTGTCTTTCATTCTCTGTCTCGCGCAGCCAAGGTCTGCTCTCTCTCTTACAGTAGCTCCAATCTTACCGACTCTCCCTGCAGGTCGCCTTCTGCAATTTGACTGGTCTGCAACTTGAGGTGCGGCACACCAGACGCCAGCAATAATCAACGGTACCGGTACTTTAAAGGTACTGTACCCCGTCTTTCAAACAACAAACACGACAACACAACACGTTCGAATCCTCGACACATCACAAACACAGAGTTGTCAACCCCTGCGACGGGCCTGCTACGTCGTCCGTCTGCGCATCTTGATGGTTTCAAGGCGCGATTGAGGAAGTTTTCCTACCTCGGAAGAGGGCTACTTTGCTCCCGCAATCATGGCCTCTTCACTGGGTTCTGACAAGCCAAGCTTGCCCGCACCCACAGCGCAATACGACCCCTTCATTACCGAAACACCGCCAGCGCCCGCCCACCACCGATATTCGAACTACGATCATGAATTTTTCGTTACTGGTCCTTCATCCCCGGAATCCGCGAAACGGGCGCTCGCAGCTCACTTGCAAGAGACGGAGCGTCGCCTCGAAGAGGCCGGGAAGCTTGGTAATGCCTTGGTTCTTCAGCGCAAACAACTCACCGAGCAACTTAAGGAGATTGAGGAGGTGAACAATGAGGAGGAATTGTCACAGGAGCTTCGCGAGCGCATGGCCACCATCGAGAAGGAGTTTAATACACTGACTCGAGAGTCTGCCCGGAATTTATTGCCCAAGCAAAGAGTTCCAAGCAATGAGGCGAATCCCAATTCGCCTTTTGCGCGCGAGAACAAGGGTGGCAGAGTATGTCGCTCCCGCGCTCCCGATGTTCGCATCTCTTGACAGTAGACTAATATCTTTCTAGCGATCCGTCAGTCCATCCAAGTTCGAGAGTCAAGCAACAGGATCGCCTACTAAGCTTACTGTTCCCAATCGCAAGATTCGCAACCAACCTTCAAACCGAGTTCACGATATCGAGTTCGCAGCTGAGATTAGTACTTCTCTGATCGCGCAAGTTCGTAATTTGCAAGGCGTGCTCGCCGAGCGAGACGAAGAGAACAAGGATCTCAAAACTGAAAAGGCACGACTTGAGCTTGAATCGGAGGGTTTTCAACAGCGTTTCAAATCTCTGGATGAGAGTGAGAATCGTTACAAGGAGGAGAACTGGAACCTTGAGACCAAGCTACAGGAACTCAGCACTCAACACAAGGAGGCACTGGATCGTGAGAAGAAGCTCACTCAATCTCTCAATGTCATCAAGACTGAAAAGGTTACCGTCCAGCGAGAACTTGATGAGGTCAAGGTGCATCACGCAAGATTGATCGATCAGCACGCCGCTGCTGTCAAGCAACATGACATTGAGCTCGGTACCGTCAAGCGCAGTATCGCCATGGGCGAGGGTGAACGTGCTGCCATGCAGCGCAGGATTGATGACCTCACTGGCCAGAACCAAGAGCTCGCCCGGGCCTTCGCATCCCAGCGCAAGACTGTCCAAGAACAAGAGCCCAGCATTCGCGTCAGCGACGATGATCTCGAATCATCTCCTGACCATCTCACCCCTGACCATTCGCCACCTGTGTCCCCCATCAAGGCCACTCCTCGCCATGCCATGCTTGAGACCGAGACTATGAAGTCGTCTCTCCACCACGCTCAACGAACTATCCAGAGTCAGCGAGGTCTGCTTCACCGTGAGAAGACCGAGAAGCTTGAGCTCCGCCGTATCATCCAGGACCTTCGCGATGATCTCGAGAAAGCCCGAACTGATCCTGCCGAACCCAAGCCCCACCGAAAGTCTCGCGCCAAGGAACCTAAGGAATTTAAGAAGCCTCCCCGACTGCTTGGATCTTTCCGTTCGAGTAGGCAAGAGGTTATCACTGACGACGGCGAGTGGGAAGACCAGAACGATATTTCCCCTCGTGCCTCTGTCTCGCCCATGAACTCCAGATCTACCATGAGTGATAACCCCCAGACCATTCTCCCCAGCATCGAGACACCACATGAGGACACGGAGCAATTCGACACCGCTAATGAAGGTGGCGAGTCTGCATTTGAGACAGCTCATGAGCGTGGCACTGAGACTGAGGACTTCCAGACCGGAGCCGAGGAAATCTCAGGTAACGATGACACTGAGACTGAGACTGAGGGCACTGCCCGGGAATTCATCATGAAGAATATCCCACAACTTCCCGGTCGCTTCGCTCGTCACTCAAGCAGTCTCTCACTGCACAGCACTGCATCGACGACTTCAGGCGACGAGGAGGACTACGCATCATCCATCAAGACGGGATCTGCTACCATCAGATCCCAGAGGAGTACCCGTTTCCGTCGTAACATCTTCACCCGCTCGAGACAAGTTAGCGAGGAGCCCAATTTCCAAAACAGCCCTGCCGACGTTGTGAGCAGCCGAGAGGGAACACCTCAGGCTGGCCAGAGCCTGTTTGCTGAGCTGAAAGACTTCGGTAGTGACGATGATTCAGTTTACCCTGGCACACCTGGCCGCTTCCGCGCTCGCTCCATGACTCCTGGTTCCATTAGAAGAGGATCATCACCACGACCTCCGGTGCCCCCTCTGCCAAAGGTCATCATGGTTGACAGCGGCGTCATGACAGAACCTGTTAAGATCATCCCCAATCTTACTGGTCTCGTGTATCCTCACATGTTTAACAGCAGTGTCATGACGGACGATGGAGACTCCCTTGATTCCCCTGGCAGCATGGCGGCTACAATCCGACGTGCTTCCATGCATTCGTCGATTGGACCATTTGGTGATCGTGCTTCCATGCAGTCGTCGATTGGACCATCTGGTGATCGTAGTGTTACTTCTTGGGCATTATTCGACAATATCGCCGATTCCAGGCCCGTCTCCAGGCCCGTCTCCTTGGCCTACAGCGATGCTGGTGCTCAGCATGATCCCGACATGGAGGAGAAGTTGGCTCAGTTCCCAGCTCCTCCTTCTATGCACTCACAAACCCTGCCTCCTACTTTGACCATGACCACAATCACATTTGAAGATGTCGAGCCCAGGGAGGAGGAGCATGAGGTTTCTCTTCCTGACTTGACCATGACTTCGCTCATGTCCCAGGAGCTTGAGCCTCGTGCTGAGCCCGTGGTTCTTCCCCCAGCACTCAGCTTGTCTGGTATCGTGGCCCACAGCCTCGAGCCCAAGGCCGAGCCCGAGGTGCCTCTGCCTGACCTGTCCATGACAACTATTGCCACTGAGCAGGTTGAGCCCATCTCCGAGCCTGAGATCCCAGCTCCCGCCCTGAGCCTCTCCGCCATCTCAACAGAAGGTGTTGAGCCCATCGCGGAGCCACCCGTGGAGCCTGTCATGTTCATCCCGCCACCCCCGGCGCTGTCCATGTCCTCCATTGTCGGCGAGCACGTTGAGCCTGTCGCCCACAAGAGCCCTGAGCTCAGCATCTCCAACATCCGGGGAGAGAACATTGAGCCCATCTTTGAGCCTGCTGTTCCTGCTCCCGAGCTTCTTATGTCCGTCATTCGAAGCGAGCATGTTGAGCCAGTTGCAGAACCCGAGGCTGAGCCCGTTATCCCGGCTGTTGTCGCTCCCGCTCTGCCTCCTGCTCCTGAGCTGAGCTTCTCCACGATCCAAGGAGAGAACGTCGAGCCTGTCGCTAGCAAGGCACCCACACTCGCCATGTCTACCATTGTGGGTGAGGCAGTCGAGCCTATTGCTGAGCCTGAGGCCAAGCCTGTCGTCCCTGAACTCACCATCTCCACAATCCATGGTGAACAGGTCGAGCCCGTTGTTGAATCAGCCCCTGAGCTGACCATCTCTGCTATCCAGCGAGAGCAAGTTGAGCCTATCAGTGAGCCGGAGAAGGTGGTTCCTCCACCAGCCCTCAACCTTTCCTCCATCTACGCCGAGAGTTGCGAACCCAAAGAGGACCCCGCACCAACACCGACCACTCTGGTGCTCTCTACTCTCTCCACACAGAATGTTGAGCCTATTTTTGCGCCTGCTCCATCTCTGGCTTTGTCTGGCATCACTTCTGAGAATGTTCAGCCCGTTCTCGAGCCTGTTCCTGCGCCCCCCAGCCTGGTCATGTCCTCGATTGCGACCGAGGGTGTTGAGCCTATCAGTCCCGTTCTCAAGACACCCACGCTCCCCGCTTTCGGATTTTCTACTATCGAGTCTGTCGAAACTTTCCCCGTATCTCCTCGAACTCCCAAGAGAGACGGATTCATTCTTCCTCGCGAGATGAGGTCACCCTTCATGGAGCAGGATGTGCCCAAGACACCAGAGAACCAGACTCGGGGCGTTGACCAAGGGTCATCGCCTCTCATGGTCGAAGATGAAACTGGCCAATCCCCCATCGATCCTCATGAGCCTGCTACTCCCGACTCTGAGCGACCTTTCGATAAGCCTGTGGTTATCATGAACGACCAGGGTGCACAGACATCTCTCACATCTGACGCCATCGACGCAATGTTCAAGGCTCGTGCTCAGGGTGCCTTTGGTAACCAGAAGACCCATTCTATGGCCAGCTTTGGAACTCCCGCAACCACTGGTACCGTCCGAATTCGCCGATCGCAAGAGATGTTTGAGACACCAAGCCACCACGAACGTGATGCCGACGATGTGTTCAACACCAGCCCCATCCGTAGACCTGGTAGCTCCAGGAGCGGTATGGCATCCAACCAAGCTCCTCCCCTTCCTTCGAACCACCGCCAAGCTATCGAGAATGCGCGATCTCACTCTTCTCACGGTGTTCTGAGCAACATGGGACCTCCTCTCTGGCCCGCATCCGCTCTCAAGCAGAGACCGTCCACCCCCAACACAGCTCCCATTCCGTCGTCCGCGCGCGCGACGCCTTCAGGCCGTGTCACTCGAAACCCTATGAGCTACTACGGTGAGCTTGGAAGACAATCGCCATCCAAGCTTACATCAGCATCTAGGAAATCATCTGTGTCCTCATTCGCTTCAGAGCTTGACAACCGATTCGGCATCCGCCCTGGCTCCATGGGCCTGGATGCTCTTGGGCCCAACACTGATCCCCGCATGATCCAGGCTATTACCCAGACCATGATCGGAGAGTATCTGTGGAAGTACACCCGCAAGACCGGCCGCGGAGAGATGTCCGAGAACCGACACCGTCGTTACTTCTGGGTTCACCCTTACACCAGGACTCTGTACTGGAGTGAGCGAGACCCTTCAAGTGCCGGTCGCACTGAGCTCAAGGCCAAGAGTGTTCCTATTGAGGCTGTGCGTGTCGTTACTGACGACAACCCCAGCCCTCCTGGACTCCACCGCAAGAGCTTGGTCATTATCTCTCCTGGAAGAAGCATCAAGTTCACCTGCACGACTGGACAGCGACACGAGACCTGGTTCAACGCTCTCTCATACCTGCTTCTCCGCTCCAACGAACAAGCTGATGTCGAAGACATGGCGGAGAACTTTACTCGTGAGGACGTGGATGAATTCAATCCCCAGTTTGGACAACGCGCGGTTAACGGAACACGAGCTGGAGTTCCCCCTTCTCTGTCGTCCTACCACTCTCGCACAACGCGGAATGAGTCGCCTGCAATTGACATGTCTATGAACATTCCAACTCTGACACCCAAGGCTCAGCCACAGCGTCCTAGTGGAACGCTGACCAAATTGAGTGGTTATTGGAAGGGAAGCCAGTTGTCTGGTACGTTTACAAGCCTCCGGGGCCGAGGTGCCAGTGCCCAGAACGTCAACATCTATGAAGCTACAGAGGCACACGACAGTGCCGAGGATGTGAGGGAGATTATTGAGCGTCAGGATAGGGAAGCTGACCGCCTTGAGAATGTCCGAGCATGCTGCGATGGTAAGTTAATAGTATTACAAAGAGTGTGTAGACATGAGCTAACATTTTCTCAGGCAAACATGATGTCGGAACTCTTCACCAGACCTCTAAGCGAGGCCGTCATGGAAGCAACATTCACTCCCACTCTCAGCCAGGACTTGCCCGCTCTCATACAACCATGTCATCTCTTCGCTCTCGAGTTTAAGCAGACACATATCATATACCTACCTACACAACTATTGATTCCATACATAACCTGTAGAACACCATTCCGACCAATACACCATTCGTTTGTTGTATGGAAAACTTCAACTGTTATGACCTCCCTCCTTTATATGGACCTTTACGAGACTTATGATTTTCCTATGTTCTATTTTATATCTTTAATAATAAATCCAGGAGCATTACAACCAAAAGACCATAATCACCTTGTTTACAGCCAACGACTCGTAATAAGCGAGGTCGAGGCCAGATTTCAGTTAATAGTGGTCATATGTAGTGTCCACTCGGAGACCAGAGACCTTGTGATGCCTCCACTGGATTTGGGTTTCAGTCCCAGCAAGAGCTTGGGCCCTTTCCCAACGAGAATTAGTACTTCCACGGGCGGGCATCTTGGCTTGCTTACTATGATTACCTTTGTTAGTGCGCCTTGTGAGGACTGATCGTATAGGTATTTCTTAACATTCCAGGGGGTTAGATACACAGTTATGGAATATTAGCGATTGATTCCCCCACTACAAAGACCCGCTGGAGCTCCTTCATTGCCTTTGCCGTAGATTCCGGAATAAATACTAGAGAGCCTCCACTAAAATACCTAGATGAACGGCGGGGGAGGCCTGTCAGCCAGTGGATTCATCACATGACGTATGTAGCTCGTAAAGCTCAAAGTCCCTAGGTACCACCTGTACCGAGCGGTAACGGTATCTGTAGCGGTGTCACTTACACTTGCCAGCCTATCAAGTAACTCCGCGTATAACCATTCAGCCTCCCCCCAACAACCAAGAAACAACATCGACAACTACAACCTTTTTTCTCCCTTGAAACAAAACCTCGACTTGAATACTTTCGATGCGTATCTCTCGCTGTATACTCCAGCTCTAGCCGAGGGTGTAGTGCAGTGTAGCGCCCCTCCTACGCACACAAAGCTCCCTCCTGCCTGAGCCTTTGCCTCCGAGCCATGGCTGGCTTCACTGCTCTCCTCGTGGCATACGTTCTCGGCGGTTTGACCTTTATACCGCTTGTCGTCATATCTGTCCTGGCCTTCGTCTTCTACACCTCCCCCCTCCTCGACGGTACCGCGGACGAAACGAAATACTGCCATGTTGTCGACAAGGACGATGATACAACCGCCCTCGAGGCCGCTAAGCGGTCGCACAAGAAGGACAACCGCGCGCACGAAAACGACCTCGACGTAGCCGCGGGCTTCTTTGCCGTCTGCAGAGAATACACCCCCATGGGCATCAATGCGAAACCTATCGAACGATCGACGCCTGTGGGTTCTACAACCGTGGCCCCTTCGAGCCCCAGTGTCTATCAGACGATGTACCGGAGCATATTCGAGAGGAAACCCACGCCGGGTCCTCTGGACAACAATAGCAACAGTACGAGTCAACGGCCCAAGAATGCGGGTAACGTCTTTTACGTCGTCTTGAGGTTTGTGCAGCTTATCCATGCTCCCCGCCGCCCCCATCCCTTCGCTGACCACTTTCTAGGCATGGCCACCTCATGTTGTTTGATGACGAAGAACAAGTCGAAGTTAGGCATGTTGTCTCTCTGGCATACCACGAAATCAGCATATACTCGGGCGGCGATGTCACACCAGAAGGCGAACTCTTTATCAAGCGAAATGCAATCCGTCTATCCCGAAAACAGACCGGCTCCGATTTGGCCCCCGACAGTCCCGTTTCCAAGCCCTTCTTCCTCTTTTCCGAGAACTGTTCAGCCAAGGAGGACTTTTACTTTGCCCTGATAAAAAACCAAGAACAGAGCTTTGGAGTAGATGGCGACGTTCCTAAACCTTTACACTTCGATGTCAAGAATATCATCTCCCTGGTCCAGAAGCTTCACTCTACCGAAGACAATGTTCATTCGAGATGGGTGAATGCGCTACTCGGAAGAGTGTTTTTGGGAATCAACAAGACAAAAGATATCGAGGCCTTCATCCGAGAGAAGCTTACTAAAAAGATTTCTCGTGTCAAGAGACCTTCGTTTCTCACCAACATCACCATCAATGGAATCGATACCGGCGAGGCAGCTCCTTACTTCACCAACTTTAAACTCAAGGATCTCACCGTCGAGGGAGAATGTGTTGTTGAAGCCGATGTCAAGTACTCAGGAAACGCTCGTATTGAGATCGCTGCAACGGCAAAGATCGACCTTGGATCCAGATTCAAGGCGCGAGAGGTCAATCTTGTTCTTGCAGCTGTGCTCAAGAGAGCAGAAGGTCATATGCTGTTCAAGATCAAGCCACCCCCGAGCAACCGACTTTGGGTCACTTTTCAGAGCATGCCCAAGATGGAGATGGATATTGAACCTATTGTCAGCGCGAGACAAATCACTTATACCGTTATTCTCCGACAGATTGAGAACCGTATCAAGGAGGTTATCGCAGAGACTGTTGTTTTGCCGTTCTGGGATGATCTACCATTCTTCAAGACGGATCACAAGGAGTGGCGAGGAGGTATCTTTGAAGGAGACGATGCTATTCCTCCATCGGAAGATGCTGAGAGTGTAGTGGCCGCGGCGGGAGATGTTGCGGCCGTCAGCCATCTTGATGGAAACCCCGATCTAACAGAGGAGACTCGACCTCTAGAGAAGAGTCAAACGGTCCCTATTCTGGAATCACCACCACCGACGGGTCTCTTTGGGCGAAAACTTAGCAGGTCAAGCGCTACCCCTCAAGCTTCGGCATCGTCAACCAGTGTGGACTCCAAGGGGCCAGGTGCAAGCCCAGTATTGAAGCACAAGATCTCCAAGACATCCCTTGAGCCCATCGTGGGTACTGATGCCGCTCACGCTGATGTCTTCAAGCCATCGACTTCACCGCCCGACCATGCCACCAACTATATGGCAGCCCTCCACTCGCGTTCAACCGATGCTTCTCCTAAACCACCACCTCCTGCTGCAGATGTGCCCCTGGAGTCATCAGCTGCTTCACAACGCTCCAACCGCTCCTCACGCTCTTCCTCGTCCGCGAATGAAGCTTTGAACAACAATGCTGTACCGGAAGATTCCCACAAGATGCCATTTTCAATGGGCCGCCGTAACACTGCCTCATCGATTGGCTCAGTATCTTTTACAGAGGAAAAGTCTCACTCTCCTGCTGCATCTATCAAGGAGTCTATCAAGAGCCAGACAGGCTCCCTGGGGAGAAGCTTCTTTACAAGACGTGAACATCCAGAATCACCTGTTCGTGAGGAGGATGAAGAGACGAACCATAGTGAATCGTCCAAAGAACAACAAAATCCACTTCAGCGACAGACGACACTGGCGGCTGTCTCCAATGCAGCGATGCAGGCTAAGCAGTGGGGTTGGAATGCCTACCAGCGACACAAGGAGGCACGAAGACAGGCTGAGCAAGCAAACCACCTTGACCTCACTCAGCCTATGGGGCGAGGTCAGCCGTTGCCTCCCCCAGGAACACCACTCCCTAAACCTACAAACAACACGTCGTGGATAGCACCTCCGACAAGTGTTCCTACGAGGAAGCCAGTCCCTCATTCATCTGCACAGAACTCTGCGGAGTCACTTGAGACTCACCACGAACATGGGAATGAGAACAATAACGATTACCGTCCTCCTCTGCCCGCTCGCGGACGACGTAGACAGAGTCACGCACCTGAACCGGACAATGGCCAGAATGTGCTCGTCGTTGCCGCCCCAGAGGACTCTCAGCCAGCTACACCGTCAGCGGATGAGCCTCCGAGCCATCAGGCGTGGGCTTCGAGCGATGAACAGACTGTGGCAGATAGCGGAACTTCTCATGCACCCTCGATACTTACCAACGAATCGTCCTTGGTGCAGGAAGAGAACAAACCAGCCAACCATCATATAGAGGCTCTACACGCCGCTTCAGCATCGGTCGACGATGAAGACGATTTCTCAGGATGGATGGACAACGAACCTTTAGATATGGAAATTAACGACCCTCCTGTACGGCCCGCTGCACAGGAAGTCAAATAACAAGTATTACTACCGACAAACAAAGAGAGGATCAGGCGTTTTGGACTATGCAGGATTGTGATTGTGTTGGCGAAGAGTCCCCAATGGAGCAAGCTCGCTTCCAACTTGTCTTTATTTCTATTTTACTGTTGCATCGGCGTTGTTGGACGGCGGATGGGTCCTTGGTTATAGGTACTACAGCAGATATACCAGGAATTGAGTAGTAATCAAGACCTGCCTATGTTGGGCATGAAAGCAGCCGTGCCTCTTGTATGCAGTACAAGTGATGTCCATTGAGTATTGCAATGACCGTCCAGCATGCATTACTGGTTGTTATACCCTGGAGAACCTTGTATATAGAGCTACGTGGATAGCTCTTGACGGCATGGTATTATATGCTCCGCTCCGGTAGTTATTTAACTTGCTCACAAGCAAGACGAATGGCTGGAGGATGCTAGCGTAGACCTGTATGTTCATAGAGAACCTGTTAGTCTCGACAGCTGTCAAGTTCAACTGGCACGTCAAAGCACGATAGTCTTTCTACAAGTGCTATGGATATGCAACCATCGTATTGCTGCCAATTTCGCTAATGGCATCTCATCTCTCACATTTCGTCGACTTACTATCCCTTCAGATCTCATACACAATAGACAGACAGGCATCAACGTGGCCACTGACCCATCCAACCCACACGAGGTCGCCTGCCGGAGATGTTTGTCACGAAGCCAGCCCCCACGTGTTAGTCAAGAGGCAGTCAAGTCGTGGGCGATCCCGGAAGGCATTCCAATGCAAGGACGCCCCCTTGACTAACAGAAAAACAGAGGCGGATGCAAGGAAACCATCGTGGGCTCCGTAGCGTCGAAATGGAAGTGTTGGGGTGAATAGTTGGATGCAGACTTTGATGCCGGGTTCACTTGAGGGTGATGGGTAACTGTGCCTGAAAGACATGTAATTGCCCAATTGGTTAAACTCGCCGGCATGGTCATGTCCTGCCCAGGTTTCATTGTTTCTTCGCTTGACCACCACAATTGTTGGCACCAAATGTGTCAGATGCAATGTCAAGACGCATTGGAAAGGCCTCGTCTTCGTACCGAGCAAGTGTTTCAAGTGTGTGTGTCTTGGTGAATATCGTATTCCAGAGTAAGCACAAAGAAATGACGTCCACGAGCAATCAAACGCTTACTGTAACCAGTCTGATAGGTCGCATCTCAACACCCAAAGAATTGCTGTACTGTACTGTGATACCCTCGGTTCTTGAGAACGGACAAGCGGGAGAAGATGATGATCTCGAGGGCCAGCCAGCCTGTTGCTTGAGAGTAGGTAGTAATTTTATATCCAATGGGGAATAGTCCGCCAGGGCCAAGCATGCATGATTTCTGATAGTAGGGTTTCATGTCAACTCTTCTCGACTCAGCTCAGCTCACGGTATCGTAGAAATATACCGACTGTGTACCACCCACCATCGAATCGACATTCTTTCTATTCTGTAAAGGGTGCGCAGGGACCGGTTTGAGACTCATGTTTGCCCGCCACTCATGTACAATATGTACCCCAGATGCAGGTGAATTTGGTGATACGCAACGTAACACAACATAACAGAATACAGCGCACCGCACCGCAGACCAACGCGTGCGTGGCAGGGAACTCAGCGAGACCCCATAATCATCCTGAATCTTTAGTCTGGCTCCCCCGGTTTTCTTTTTTTTATTAAACACACATTTCCCCGCCAAGAATATGGGGTACATGGCGGGGGAAAACGGAAGTGGCTTGCTGCTCACCCACAGTTTTCGGTCGTAGTACAGTAAGCCTCTGGCGATGCATGCACCCTTCTCACTCGAGCTGATGCTTTGTTTTCTTCAGTTGCCTTCCTCAACAACTTTATGCGCCTGTAGGGCTGGGCTGGACTGCTGGGCCAAGACTTGCAGCCATGAGTTGTTGTGCCGCCCAAGATGCACGTTGCTGCGTTGAGAAAGGAGCTTGTTTCCCCTCGCTTAAAATTAGGACCACCTCAAGAAGCAAAGTCTCGTTTTCGATCGTCACTTCTTGGCTCTGGGAACCCCTCATGAGTTGTGATAAGCTTGTTAAAAAGCTTGTGTGGTCCGTTACGCGGCCAAGCCGACGCCAAAGGCTCTGGAAATGATGCATGGAAGGAGTAAAAACACCCAAGATGTTTGTACTGTACGTACTGTAGATCATTGAAGTCTATCTCCTCTTGTGAGACGCTCGGCGATTCTTGAATTGGTCAATCCAGTCGCTGTACTCTTGGCGGACAGAGGAGAGAGGCTCGATAGCATCATCTCACCCCTCACCTACCTAGCCGACAAGTCTTGTAAGGTTGGGTAAAACGCCGGCCAGCACCTGGTGACATATGTGTAGTATGTACCTACATAGGTACTGTGGCACCTCGTGCAGCGTTTCCAACTGTCACTCGCCCTTGAATCCAGCCTCGTAACCCGTCTCGATATAGCTGCCGCAAGTTTAAAGGTATCGTGTTATTAAGGTTTTGGGTGTATTGTAACCGCGACCCCATGTCCCATGACGATACGTAATTGGTGTCTTGTTAGATGCAATTCGCTTCCATAGCATGGCATGGCATTGACAAACGACAGGTGCGCTTAATCCAAGAGATTGCCAGTCTGCCAGTCAACAAAGACTGAATCCATCAAGCAAATAATATTCTTGTATATGACGAGATGAATGACGCCACCATGCCCTAAACAGGTTTGTCTCTCCTCTCTGATTGATCTTCATCGTCATGAGGTTGTATGTATGTATGTATGTATGTCCACAGGAATTGAGTTGTTGATGGAGCCAGCCAGCGTGTGTGTGTCTCGTTTCCAGGCTGCTGGATTAGACTCAAATCAATTCAATGGGGACACTTACCAACTCAGGCAACTAAATCAAAAGCTATCCGCTGAGAGCCGTCCAATCCGCCCTGTTAGCTTGGCTAGGTTGTCTGTCTGGTCTGTCGTGGTGAGGCATTTTCTGTCCCTTGTTGACTATTAAGCGGAGCCCGTTGCACCGTAACTACCACACATACACAGTACTGTCTGCATATGCCCTTTCATTACCGTATGCCCTGGCCTGGTCTGGCTACCTGTGCGTATCAGGTCTTGCACTTGCAGCGGGTCTCGAGTCTGGAACATCGTGGGCATTGGCATGACAGCTTTCGCCAAGCAATTAAGCAGACAAGGACAAGAGCTGATCTCCCCGTCTTCCTGCACCTGGAGAGAATGAATGATCATGACCTGAGAGCTGTCAATTAGCCTGCAGGGTCCTTGTTGATCAAGTGTAGCCGCGCTCTGCGCAACCGACCTGCCCTGGTCTGATCCCGAACGAGTCCTTACTTGCAAGGCTGAGGATGGATGCCATGGTTAGGTACTGCCTCGCGCCCCCAAAAACGGGAGAGCTCACTGATGCGAGGCATCGAAACACGCCAGGTTCAGTGCGTCTGCATGGGGGATACCTGGGGCCTCGCCGTCGCCAGCCGGCAGCCGGCAGCGAGACACCGTTATCGACAGATCCAATACCAATTGTCGTTGAACGACGATAGTTGTCGTGTGTGTAGGTACGGACCGGCAATATCCACGGATGCACACTCCCTCCTGGTCATAGCTGATACAGTATCAGATCGGTGTCTAACTTCGGGCCATCCGTTATCAGTGACTGTCCTTCAGGCTTACTTCAAGCTGAGAGCTATAGACAAGTTTCTATTCGAATCTCGTGTGTCAACAAGAGCCGAGTTTGACTTCGTCTTTACCGTCCTTGGTGTAGTACGTCCCAGGAAGGTCAAAAAGGTGTGGCGAGACCCAGCATTTGCTCAGATCTTGAAGCTGTCCGCTCCGACGATTCGAGATTAGTTGTCTGGAAGGTGTTGTGATGTTTAAGCCAATCGACAGGATAAATTCTTAGCCTCATGCAAGTCTTATCCGCCACTGCTCGATGCACGATGCAAAACTTTCTTTTTACAAATGCATCCGTTTTGCGGGCCAAGGGGGCCAAGAAACTCGTTTGTCGGACTTGAACGCCGTGCTCAGGGAGCCAGGAAAGAGATCCTTACGCCGTTGGATGTTCAATCGGAGGGCTTCTTGGCGCCTTCAAGTGTTGTCTTCTCTTTCCAAGTCATTGAATACCCTGTCTGCGTGGCACGGAATCTTCTTGAATCAGTATGGTGATATGTCTGTATCTCACCAAAAGGCTACCTCGATACGATCATTACCAACGAGGTGGATTGCAGTGAACAAAAGACCTATCAGCGAGATGTCAAAGCCAGCTGAAAAATCACGAGGCAAAAGCCGGTCGTCAAAAGAGACTACTGCTCGTTGGGCCATACGGATATGCCTGGTTTCTTGGACGTCGACTGTTTGATAGTGATAGTAGCAAAGTCCATGTGGATGGAGGGAGAACCACTCGATGTCTTGAATATGGAGTAATTATTGTGAGAGCGCGTTTGAGGGTTGCCCCTGTGGGTTTGGTGCCAACGTGCCGCCTGTGAGTCCTTTGCGGTCACAATTGACGTCTTTACGCTTGTCATGATTTGTAAAGCCGTTGGACTCCAGCTGACACAAGGCGGATCATGTGTTCTGCTCAACGACTCTCTTCTCTTGTCGGTGAACGTTTAGTGTTGACTCTCACCGTGACGCAAGGCGTACCTGACATGGAAATTGGACGAAGGACCGCCTATTTCGGACCCCATGAGTATGCCCTTTGTTTGCCCGACATTCGATAAGCCTGTAATGAAGCTATGCCGCCCGATGCGTGATACCGGGCCGATGAAGCTCTGATCATGCTTTCACGCATCAACATCGGGTCAGGGCCCTATTATTGTCCAGTTCATCAACATCCTTGCAAACGCTTCGCTTGGCGTCTTCGAATGTCTGACTCTTTGGGCTTGAGGCTCGGCCCTTGTCAGAACTGTAAAGCGATTTGCAAAGCAAGTTCGGCAGATCACCATTAAGGCTCAGGTGAAAGCAGAATTAAACAATTGACACATGGACGGTGTGGCGGCGTCCGTCTGCCAAGCATATTCCGGCACGGTGACCCAAATTGCCATGCTGAAGCACACGGACTCTAATGCGTCCTAAATGCCGTGTTTGACTCGAAGTGAAACTGATTGACGATGGTGAAATTACAACTCAACAGCCTCATTATTGAATCGATTGGCCGCTGATCCCCAGCAATACCGAGCGAGACCTTAGTTTTCATCCATCAAGGCATCAAAATTATCACCACCGCCATCAGACACAGGTCGACAGGAACTTGGACTGAATCAGAAACATCCGTCCATCGTGAGTTGTTTGACTCAACGTGTACAAGACTTTGTTTCTTACACGCGGATAGCCTACGGCCAAGACAGCATTGAAGATATCCAATATCCAATGAGCGATCGAGAGTGTGATAGAAGCACAAAAGGACAGGGGACCGTGCTACGGATATCCAGGGATCAACTCCACTTCCTTGTCTCCCCGGCGCATATGACGCACTCGTACCCGTGTCAGCCATCCCTGTCATGCAGAGGCGAGAGAGATGGCTTGAATGGTGTGGCCTGGGGTGGGTGTGGAATAGGGAATCTCGCACCGGACCGGCCTTGGGGAGTTCTCGACCTTGATCGAATAAGCGCTTCCAGGTTTGAGAAAAACCACGGGATCACTCAAACTCGAAACGATAGCCGCTCTAGGCGCGTTGCATACTTGATGATAGAGACATTGGCTCCCTGAGACCGTTGAGAATGGGCCAGATTTCGCCAGAGAGGAGCTGGAAAGCCCCGGGAGGTCCCTTGATTCGCTGCACTGGCCGAGATCTCGGTTTGGAGCCATTCAGGGCTGCTAGAACAGGGGGAGACATCGGCGGCCTTGGCGACAAGGGACTCCCAAATACCAGACAGTGCAGATTTTATCAACTTTATGTCAGATTTGGTGCGACCTAATTGTGTCATCCCCTTATTTCTCGAATAAGTGGAAATTCCCATGACCATCATTTCCTGTTCTTGTTTGTTCGAAGAGACGTCTTTGGGGAAGGCATTCTTATTCCTGACTTGCTCAAGCAGACCGACACTTTGTCCCTGGCACGCCATAGGGGGCTTCTCGATATTCAATTTGCGCTTAATAAAATCCCATGCGATTTACGTTGCACATCAGGATACGTCAATGCGGCTTGCTATGTTTATCAACGCCGATCAGGCATAACAAGTGTGAGTTAGAATTCAAGCTTACTTTGAATAATCTCAAACCGCCGCGCAAGTTGTCTCACTTGTGCGTCACTTTGAGGCGCAATCGAAATGCAAATGCAGAGAGGGTCTTGACGGACGGGCGCGCAAACGCAGATCTGTGTCAAAGGACATTCGTTCGCCGTCCGGATACACAGCGGTAACTGCGTGCGCGTCTCTTGCGAAGTTAAACAGGGGATACCACAGACAGTAGTGACGAAGCAAAGGTGATCATTGCCGGCAGTTTGAAACAAGCATTGATGCTTTTTGCTGTGGTAATTTGACAATCTTGCTCGTTGTCGTGGCAGCTTCTGATGAGTTTGGATACCGGCAATATCTGTCGATCTAACTGCAGACATAAGGCAGCTCCGGAAAGTAAACCGGGATTATTGAATGGTTGTTGACCGGATAAGCGCCGCAAAATGTCCGATATCAGAGCCGCAAAGATAGGTGATGCTGGGCTGATTTAGAACCGCAGATTCGCGGATGAAAGGATATGTCCATTGCGGCTCTTGAATGTCATATCGACCAATCCTAGCCAAGAAAGATCCGACACCACGGCAAGACTCATGATTCGCATGTATGCAGTTGTAGTTGCAGTTAGAGGGGGAGGGGAGTGAAACTTGACAAGTTATGTATTTGATCAGTTGCATTCGACTCCGGCTCGGTGGGTGAATGCTTCCGGCTTCTTGCTGTTGACAAGAAACTGCCGTCTCTCCCGAGCGACTCCAATCGGCGCCTTGAGGCGCTTATCCCGGTGGATGTTGATGCTGCCCTTGCCCTGAGTGGTAGCAGTGCAGCCGGCTATAGAGGACCGAGGCCTATAATTAAATTTCCCAGGCTCCGTTTCATGCCCTCAGGTCCAGCCTCTCTATTGACTCAGGCGAGGCGACAGAGCGGGTACGCGTGGGTGGTAGCGCGGTGTTGTACTGTTGTCCGCTGTCGGCATGCGTGGGGCACATTTGCAGCACAGCGCAGTGCCTGGAGTCGGTCTGCTGGGTTCTGTAAATTGGCTTTGAATGTTGGCTGAAATTGGCTCAAAGGCACGCGAGCTGGCTGACACGGGCCATAGGGGCCGAGAGGTAAAAGCTTGACAGGTCAGTTAGCCATTGTACCTCCACGCTCGTGTTTTTGGATGCAGGGAGAGACAGGGCTGAGAAGGGGCGCGGGATTATTCACTACGTGCGCCTTGTTCAGGAGCCAGTGGTTAACCCCTAATGATTTGCTGAGGACAGAAAATGCTTCATGTGGAGATGCATGATACGTGGAAGATCGTCGCAAAGGGGAACACCGAGAACTCGTGTTCATCATGGAATTGACCGCTGTTCCTGATAGACTTTTCGATGATGTAACTGAATTGTTTGATGAAGTGGAAGATTGCGAATTTCCGTTGTGCAGCGTCACGATTGCTTTCTGAAAAGTCTTGGCTGTAACAGGGTCTAGGGCAGATAGACGGTCGCTCGCTCTGGAATTGAATGGGGTCAACTGCCATGGAGACGAAATCTCAACATAGTACGTAGTTTGTACACGATTTTCGAGACAGATTGGTTTTTAGCGATTGTTGTTTGTGGCGACGTGGAAGATGTAACTGCGATGTTGCAGCGCGTAAGGTTTATCAGGAAGAGCGGTAGAGGGAAGCACCGATAAAGTTCATGATGGTTTACCACCGGTTCATGATGTTTGAGACGAGAGAACTTACACCAGATTTGACTGGCGGTGGAGCTGATGCATGCAAGTGAAGGTGAGTGGCTGGCTACTTGCACCTGCACCTGCACCTGCACCTGCACCTGCACTTGCACTTGCACTTGCACTTTGAGGCGGACAAAACAACGAACCCTCTCTCCAACGGACCCCAGATGGGGAAAGAGAGGCCGGGACACGGTGAGTGGGCCAATGAGAGAGCATAGAGAGCTGGCCAAATTGCTCGCCGAGGCATCTCAAAAGGTACGGTGCTACGCTGATTTGATGGCACCTGCATTGACATTTGATTAGCGGGAGCTTGTCTTTTTGATGATGATTCAGGAGACGGTATCCGTATCTACATGTGCCTTAGGTAAGTAGGTAGGTATGTATCTGAAGCATGTGCTTGTTTCCTTAGCAGCCAGGCCCCAAAAACATAAAAAATTAGGTAAACTGCCCAGGTACCTATCTAATTGCCCAAGTATTATCATTGGCTCTAGCATCATCTATAGAGCTGCTGGTTGTCATGTAAATAAGAGGCTCAGGGCAGGGCAGGGCAGGGTAAACTCAGGAGAGCCAGGACTGGACCTCAGTAATGCAAATGGATACATACAATCCATGCAATAAAGATGCAGATGCAGATGCAGAGACAGAGACAGAACCTGGAAAATCGGGGCACTTCGGTCATCGTGAAGGGGAAAGTAGTTGGCCAAGCCAATCTTTTGCCTTCTCACAATTTCCCGTCCTCCACAGCATCCATCATCTGGATAAAACCGCGATTCGATTCACCCACTAGGTCGCATAAGATGTGGACTTTTTTAGTCGGATAAATCACGCACTGTGTTTATATACGTACATATACACGGGACGGAACAAAACGGACCAGTCATGTTTCGTTTATCTATCCCAGGGATTAGAGAAGAGAATGGTCATTGATTGCTTTGTTGATAACGAAGGCGTGCAATGTCCCGTCCACAGTTACTGTCATTGATTTACCTAGTACTGTAACTTACTTACCATGATCAATTTTCGGTATCCTCCCCGATCTCTAACTTCAGATGCCCCCACTCACACATTTCTTTTTGCCTACCCCAACTGCCCCAACCCAAAGAGTTGATTACATGTCAATCATGGCATCCATTCAGAATCAGTGAAATTTTGTATACAAGCATAGTACATACCTCGGTACGTATCGCACAAGCCAGCAAGAGTGTGAGAGCGAACGTATGCGCACGCCCCTCCACATGGTCCATCCACATCATCCATATCCTGACCCTTGTCGATGTTCCCCAAGTCAACCATGGTCTGTGCCAAAGAAAGTGCTTTGCCAAAGAAAGAGTGGAGGGCTTCTTAGTTCGGTTTGGCTTTGGTGGGCTGGGGATAGAGTGCAAAGGGACCGAATTGATCGACTGCACCAAGTAAGTAATAGTACAGCAGCCGGTGCTTCACTCTCATTCATAACTTGTACGGACACAAAAGACGAGCTGCGCGCTTTTTCTGCTGCTCATCCGTCCATCTCCTTACTTTAGCACTCTTCTCCCCTTTTACCTTTAAACATCTACTTTCCCTTGTTTCCATATCTTAAAGAGAAGACACCTCAATTGTGCTGCTCTTTTGCTTCACTTCCACGGCTATACCTAATCAACCGGCTCCTACTTTTGATGCCGCCCCCTCCTCTTCCTCTCCTCCGACCAGCTCGAGCTCTCATGTCGAGGCTCTAACACTTCTTTCAGCAACCGTGGGAGATCATATAGCGGACAACAAAGAACAATTAGTACTCAATTGCAGACCGATAACCGGACATCGGACCCTGTTGAACCGCATCAGCATTCTGCTTACACGGGCACGAGATCTTGATCAACCTAGGCGCCAACCTCCGGTAATATCGACAGTTTCGAGTTGATCAGACACTCGAACGCAACACCTTCTTGTCAATCACGACATCCATTCATCAAACAACCTCGTGGGCTACTCTTCCTGCAGAAACATTCTGCCAAGGCCGCAATTCTTGACTTGCACATCGTTTTCGCCGCAGCGACTCGGTAGTGCCGTTGAAGCGCTTCTCGCATTTTGCCGACGAACCAACCACAATCGCCATACAGACAACGACACAGCGCTCGCTCCATCACTCAACTGACCCCAAATCCTTGGATGGTGTGTGGTCCTGACCTGCAGTTCTTGGTTACTCGCCTCTGTTAGTGACCAGCTACTCGACCCCGACCAGCGTACTTGATTCAGTACTTTAGGCGTGGTTTGTACACCGAGGCTCAGTACCCCTCCCGTCTCTGTCTCTTGACACGGGCGCCAGCCATCCATCCACTCACTGCAAGCCCCGTTCGAGATAAAACAGCAGAAGCGCCTACTCTCAATCTCGCTATCTCCTAGCACCCGATCTCACCTATTCAAAATGCGCATTATGGCGGCACTCTCGGCCCCAAGGGCCACCGCAGCCCCCCACCAGCACCAACCACAGGGACTTTCCACCCTCGACTCGGCAACAGGTATGTGCACTATCTCACTGTTTTTTGTCTCTGCAATCCTTTGATTCTTTCCCTCTCTACCTTACCTAGCCTGTCTGGGCAGTTATTGCACATTCACCCATCTCAACTTATTTTTTTTCTTCCCTCCACTTGACCTCGTCTTTTTTTTATTCATGCCTTGATTTGCTCTTTGATGAGCATCTCAATCAATTCATTTCCCTTCATTCCCTTCTCCGCTTTTGTTATCTAGTCCATTTCGTCATTCCCCAAGTCCCGCCGGAACCGAGAAGTATCTCTGTCCATCTCCGTGGACCCTGCAAATGCGATGAACGTGGGACCTGGATCTCCATGGACTTGGCTGAATCGGCTTTGAATGACGGCTTTTGTAAGTGGGTTTGCTACTGTACTTTGTGATTTGCTTAGAAAGCAAGTGAACAAAAACAACAATCAAACAGCAATTTGATGCAACCAGCGAGCCAGCCAGCCTCTCATGAGTCGGTCTTCGGACATTCGCAATTGTCTATCATTGCCACTGTTTCCCACTATCATTGCCACTGTCACTGTCCCCTTCTGTGCCCTGCTGGGCTGAGCCTGGCTCTATCTTACAAATTCATGACATTTGCTGAGCCTTGGCAACCAAGTTTGGGGGCCTTTGGTCGGTCTCCTCTTCTGTTACCTACCTCCTCACAACTCATGTTCCATTCTATTTCTGCCTCATGCACACCCCCCGGTTGATCCCTAGTTCCCCTAGTTCTTGTCCCATGTCAACCCGAACCCACCCTGCAACTTCTCCAAGATTAAGTCATCCCTGCCTGCTGACGTCTTTTTGCTTGCTCCCGCCACAGATAAAAGTGCCTCATCGGCCTCGAGCGCAAACCAGTTTCAAAATCCATCGTCGCCTCGTGGATTTAACAGCGAACTTAGTGAATCGATTGTCTTAGAAGAAGGCGGCGAATCTGGAAGCGAGTCCGCTGCTGAACCTGTCACTCCTGTTAGTGGTCGCACGTCGCAGGATTTCACCCTCCAAAACCAGGATCTACAGGACCTACAAAGCCTACAGTCTTACCAGGCCGGTTCAGCCACATCTTCAGGTGTTGTGCCTATTGCAATCCCCGGCGCCAACGCGGGAAACGCCAACAAGGGAACATATATTTCCCAGTCAAGTCAACCTCCTAATACCTACGACCCGCCACCTACTCCAAGAACATCAGAACCTGAGCCAGGTAGCTCCCTTACCCGTCAATCAACTCGAGGTTCTATCTCTACCTCGAGTTTCAAGCGCACAATGTCGAGCCTCTTCCGCCGATCAAATTCCCAAGCTAAGAACGACTTTATCCCTTCAGAATCAGCAACACCCTCAGTCGTATCTGCACCAACCGAGCCTCAGACAAATGGCCAACCACGGGCTGCCACTCGGCGCCGTTTCTCTATGAACCGCTCCTCCGCCACTACCCGTTCCAACTCGCCTCCTTCGCCCAGCGATAATGGCTTAGAAATGGCTCCCGCACACCGTGAACGTGCCTCGGATAGATCTCTCCCTAGCCAGGGAGAGTTCAAGAAGAACCGCGCATCCACTGGTTTGACTCTGCGCAACCGAGCTATCAACTTTGTTGTTACGACACAAAACAACAACAGCCGAGGGGCCGTGAACAAGCGTCCTGATATGATCCGTCGAGCTAGTAGCTTTGACGGTAGTCGACCTAGCACGCCCCTACCACCACCCGCTGAAGGCGACGAGACAATGTACCCGCCTGAACGAAGTGTCTGGCCTCTTCCTCCCGATTCTGGTACTGGTGCCAAGGCCCGGCGAATGAGTCTGAGCCTGCCTGATGATTTCGCTGTGGACGTGGTTGAGCTTCAGAATGAATTTGAATATCAGCGCAAGTTCCTTGGCCGTCATGGCAAGCATCTCGGCAAGGGAGCCGCTTCCAAAGTCACCCTCATGATGCGCAAGGGCTACCCAGAAGAGCTCTTTGCTGTCAAGGAGTTCCGTGGAAAGTCGCGCCGCGAGAGCCAAACAGACTACGAGAACAAGATTAAGTCAGAGTTCAGCATTGCAAAGAGTCTGCACCACCCAAATATCGTTGAGACTTTCCGCCTATGTACGGACCACGGACGATGGAACCATGTTATGGAATACTGCTCGGAAGGTGACCTTTTCAGCCTGGTGTCCAAGGGTTATCTCAAGACGGACGACCGCAAGAAGGACCGCATGTGTCTCTTCAAGCAGCTGATCCAAGGTGTGCACTACTTGCACGCCAATGGCATTGCCCACCGTGATATCAAGCTGGAGAACCTTATCATCACCAAGGACAGCAAGCTCAAGATCACCGATTTCGGTGTGTCTGAAGTTTTCTGTGGTACTCACCCCGGTCTTCGTGAGGCTGGTGGACAATGCGGCCGTAACATGAGCGGCGACATCCGCCTCTGCTCACCCGGTATCTGTGGTAGCGAACCCTACATTGCCCCCGAGGTCCTTGCCAAGAAGGAAAAATACGACCCTCGAGCACTGGACGTGTGGAGTTCAGCGATCGTAATGATCTACCTAACCTTTGGTGGCGCCATCTGGTCCCGGGCTGTACCCGGAGAGCACCACTACGATAAACTCGTTACGGGCTGGGAGGCATGGTACGCTAAGCACCCGGAGCCGGATGCCAGCATCAGCGAAACCGACTACCCCAAGTGTTACGCCCTCGACATTGGCATGTCCCCACCTGCTCTTCGCCGCCTTGTCCTTCAGATGTTGAATCCCGACCCCCGGAAGCGCATGAGCATCGAGGATGTTGTCCAAAACCGCTGGTTCAAGAACGTTGAATGCTGCCAGCTCGAATCCTACGACGACCCAGCCCTCCTTATCGACGCGACCAAGAAGGATAACACGATCAATGGCAACAAGAAGATCTTCTGCCATAACCATCTGCCCCCGAAGGGCACCGGCTCTCACTCACTAGGCAAGATGCCTGGGCAGCCGGGTTACTAGATGACGATTAATGATTGATGGAACGACATTTGCATTGCATTGCATTGTCGTACAACCACTAAACAAACATTTTATTTTCCTTTGATTACACGAGAGCGCAATTGGATTGCGCGCCTCATTACTCTTGCATGCACCTATATCGGCGTTGGGGCAGGCTCGCCATGGATGAGGTGGTAGGCCTGCATGGCCTGGAGTTGGTGGCTCTTCTGTCGTTTCTCTTCTTTTACACTGAACCTGTACATAGTATACACACCCCTTTTCCCTGTTTCCGTCGGATGACGATGCATACAACCGGCATCAAGGGAGGACCCCTTACAAGCAAGCAGATTTAATACCCCCGACGAAACAGTCTGTTGCTCTTTTGAAGTGTGGTGGTGGATGATGAGGACATTTAACATGCCATTCATTGGTCTGCGGATGAACAGAAAAGCAGGGGCGGAAGGATGACCATGGGGGGTTTATCAATTCACCCGTTTTGCTCTTTTCTCTCACTCGGTTTTTGGATGCAAAGATGCGCGCTCGCGACCCCTTGAAGATTGCTTATTGTTACAAGTATTGGTTACATATACTTACGTATGTACCTATATCTGGGCTTGCTGCCATTGGCACTAGTCTTTTCTGCGAATTAGCATAATAGACTTGCATGCATTCTTTGTTGATTCATTGTCTTTTGAGTATCCATAAAAAAAGGGCCGTCTTCGGAATGACTTGACGTCTTTATCAGGTGTTTTGGCCCCCTTGAGATAGCGGTTATCAGTCGCCTGACGATTTAGTAAGAGCATTATCTAGATTTACCAGGATTGAAACGAGATCTGTTGTACTAGAAGCATCATGGAAGCGTTCCACTTCTTGGTATGGTAACACGTTACATCACATGTCATTGATTGTTTTGAAACATATCATGTTTATTACATTTACCCGGTTAACGAAACAGATGAATGAATAAAATGGATGAATGCAATACCTCGCTCTCATGTGGCGTGTGCGGATGCGCCGATGCTGCGGACTGGGATTGTTCGCTAATACTGTATGTACATGCTTAAAGCATGCCACGCGATATATGTGCATGTCTCACCACAACGAAGTCTATATTAGCCAGAGGCAGAGCGAGAGCCAGGCCAGAGATAGAGTCGTAACCAGGGGGATATCGGAATGAGCCATATATGAACTGGGCGTGATGTGAGGCTGGAGCGGTCTCACCGCTGATCAGCGATGATGATTCAAGTGGAAATGTCACGGGGGTGTTTGTTGGATTTTGGCACAAGGTGAGGCTTCTGGATGACGCTGATCAGTGATGAGAAGTGTCATGGACTGCATGCATGTGGATAATGGAGGAGCAGGATGCTCATGACGTCGAGGCAACCCTCACCAACCTCTTGATTGTAGTGCAGAAGCATCGTAAGTTTCCGTTGAACCTCACTGATAGTGGGTGTTTGTCTGCTCGGGTACCTGAGTGATGGACACTGAAGTCATTGACATATATCTACAGTAATTTAGGTAGCTTGGACGAAAGTTGAGACACAGTGTCGAACCCCCACGTGGCTGAGAGGATTCGACGGAACAGACATAGACACAGTCTCACGACCAATGCTTGAGTTCACGAGCTCTATATCACATTACTCGATTCTCCTTGCATTGCAGATCTAAGCTAATTCTCCATTAGGAGCGGTTATAATATGCATCGTTCGCGTGACCGGCCATCTCAATACTTAGTATGCAGCAACTAATGCACCAGCACGGAAATAACGTGCCGAGTGAGACATTCAAGAATTGAGGCTGATCAAGCGCGACTACCGCCCTGCACTCACCGGTTCGTAGCGAAAAGCCTCTTCGGATGTAAATGCCGAGATCAAAGAGGGTTGATTCGTGCCCGCATTGGGGATTTCGCGGGGGGTGGAGGTGGTTATTTTGTTTGTGTTACTCGTAGCAATATGTGGTGATTGTTATGTTTATGTTGGGTATGATATTGTGTGGCATAAGAATCGCGGGGAAGAGGCTGGCTGAGGTTGAGGGATGGGAGTGAAAATAGAGGGAGATGAGGAGGCTTAAGTACCTATCTCAGAGAGAGATTGTGGATTTTTACTTTGGGAAATCAGAGTTTGATGGCGTGCCGTGCCGTCCATGATGGAATTTTAAGCTGATAGTGCCTCCGAGTATAAGCTTATCGTGGAATGCCACTAACTTGGTGGACTTCCCGCTGTTGAAGATTCGGGGGCCAAGACCTTAAAATGCCGATACAGACGGAATTTAATATGGGGTCCGGTCGGTGGTGGGTCTGATCTGCTCCGTCTCGGGGACCGGAGGTTCTATTCGTGCAAATATCACCGCGTTCTCTCTCATATAATAACGAAATCTTGCTCAATAACTTTTATTTATCCGTATTGTCGTCTCACGATACCATTAGCTGTATCAACTAGGCATCTACCCCCGTGTCCTCTCCTTAAATCACGCGTTCAAATAGCGGGAGACGGTTACATCCCCGGATCCAGTTCCTTAATTAAACCTTATTAGCATCTAAGCTTTAGACACCCAGTAAAAGCTTCCTTAGCTTCTAGAAAACGTTTCAGACGAGCCATTACCAATAAAAATAAAATTTCCTCCAATAAATGATATATATTTACGGGTGGAATAACCGACTTTTCTTGGCCAAAGTGGGATATCTCATCAATTGCCGCGTTGACGAGGTTGCAGACATGGCCTGAAACGGGCATGTCGAATCGTTCGTTCCGAGATTGAATGACTTGGAAGATATATATTAGGTAGGATGTTGAATGTTACGTGAAGATTGTTCTGCACCCTTCTCATCTTCAAGTTACTACTGGCTAGTATTCATTCATTCATTTCTTTGCAACTCCTTTATTCATTCACTACCGTCTGTACATATCGACAATCGTTCACAATGCGTACCGCTGCATTCATCACCCTTCTCGCCTCCGTGGTTTCTGCCACTCCCGCCGCCAAGGCCGAGAATTCTTGCCCCGTCGTCTTTGACGGTCGAGTTCCCGCCAAGGCCACTCTGACCGACTTCAACACAGAGAACGGCGGCGGTTGGAACCCCTACAACCCCGGCTACGTCAAGGGAAACAACATCTCTTGGTCTGAGATCCTTCAGCTTCCCAAGACCAAGACTTCTCGATTCGATAAAAAGGGCAAAACTGTCCCTCTTGAGGTTACTATCAATGATAAGAGTATCTTCATGAAGCAGTTTGGCTTCCGACGTGCCGGTCTGCAGTTCAACAAGGATAGCAATGATGGAAGCCCTGGTTCCAAGGGTGTTAAGACTCTTCACTGGAGCATCATGCAGGATGCGAGCCGACCTCTCAACATCAGCCACGAGTACCTGGTGAGTCTTTCTTGTTGGCTGGTAGTTTACTTGGTACTAACAACAATAGAACGTGTGGCACGAGAAGGGCGATTACTCCGGAAACCAGTTCCAGTTCCAGTCTGGTCAGCTCATTGGACAGAAGCACAAGGCTGCGACCTGGAAGCTTCTTGACCAGGAGTTCAAGCTTCTCTGGGAGACTCCCATGCTCAAGGACACCTGGCAGAACTTTGCTATCACCCTTGACTACGAGAAGAAGTAAGCCCTTTATTCAGAGCCAGAATATAGAATGTAGCTAACGGCCATAGCACCATCCAAGCGTACTACTCCAAGGGATGCAACCGTCTCCGCGCTGCCACTCAGCCTATTGCACGTAACTTGACTGGCCAGGGACAGTTCCAGATTGGTATGCTCAAGAAGCCTACTGGCACCGATGATGTTGCCAATGCTGGATTCCAGGAGAGCAACTTGAACGAGGGACTTATCTACGGTGGTATTTTCCTTGAGGACAGCAAGGATGGCTGTGTCTCTCTGTAAACTCCAGCTTGAGTGTGGTGCATGCTGCCGCTGAATGTTGAAGAATAAGGGCCTGTTGCTTTTATGGGGTTCATGGCTTCATATAATTGCCGCCTTTAGACAAGATAGATCAACATATTCTATAATCCTTATTGCGATATCTATTGTGTATGTGCCGTCTTGTAAGCGTCGATGGAGGTGGTATTGAACAAACGTGCCCACGTCCAATGAATCATGGCTTGGAGTATTGTGATCCCTCTGAAAATTCAGCAATTACCTTGCAAATACAAATACAAATCCAGATTCTTGCATGAGGAAGAAACCAGTATGAGATGTTGGTTTGGTGTGAATATGCATGTCACGTGCTGCCTCAGTTACTGTATTTTTTTTTTTTCAGTCCATCCATCCATCCACCTCGCCTCTCAGCCTTTGAGGCAGGCCATTGTTCAATTACCACGAAGATGGCACCCCTTTCTTTGTATCAATTGTCCAATTCAGGACGAAGACTTTCCTTGAGTCTTCTGCGCCAACATCAAAGTAAACTCACGGCACCAACGCGACGCTTCACTCCAAGACCCCTCCACCTCCAGCAACCAAGATTCTTTTCCACGAGCGACGAGTCAAAGCCTGTTGAAGGTGAGGAAGCCCAGTCCAACAACGATGTTGCCGCTGAGGACAATGCCGCTGCCAACAGTTCTATTGAAGCGACCGAGAATGCGAAGCCCATCGAAGACGAATCGACTAGCAGTAACCCTGGTGTCGCCGTCGAGAAGGATGTTGAATCAAGCAAACAGGACGTTGTTGACAGCAATGACCTCGACGCAGACTATAAGTCATCCACGTATGGGAAAACATGGAAAACCATGAGCATACCATGGACCGAGGAAGAAATAGAACAACTTAAAGAGCTCATCAAACCGAGAAATTTCGGCCTCAACTACGTCGCAACACGTCTGGGCCGAGATACCCAAAGCGTCAGCGTTCGGCTCCTAGAAATGGAGATCGAGGTGGGTAGGCGCATTCTCATTCGAGGTCGTCCCGAAACTCCATGGCAACATAGCCTGGATGCTACTCCAGAACGAATGGCCATATACAATGCGAAACGGGGCCTGATGGAAGAGCGTATGGAAAACATCATCAGGGAGTTCATGTCCATGAAGATGAGTCCGGGCTGGAAGGCTATATTGAAGTCGAAACCTCTGCAGGAGTGGGCAAGACTGTTGTGGGAATTCATTCCACTGCGAGTCTGGCATATCATGGCTCAAGATCGCCCACCATCCCACGCAGACTTCACTACCATCCCATTGCAAGATGTGAGGCACACCCGTGGTGTATACGCACGGCTTTTCGGACGTAACATTGATGTACGCTTGGCACGTTTCCCGCTATCCACCTTACCGGAGCTTCGGGAGCCCGCTCCAAGAGACGACTTCCCCGACAGGGCTGATTTCAAGAAAGATAACGGCACATCTTCACCGTTTATCGCTACCTTGATTCCGTTGTCTATGAGAGGCAATTTCGTCAAAAGTCGCGAGGAAATGATCGAGAGGGAGCAAGTCGCCGGTCTGGGACAGGCGGTGCTTTCAGCATGGTTCGGGGCATTCAAGAAGCGCGCACGCAGCGATCCTCTTGATGCGATGTGCCCTTGGAGTTGGAATAGGCCTTTTAAGGGGATGGTTCAGAAGAACCCTCTCGAGTTCGAATTGATCCTCCCGAGATCGGTAACAGAATGGGGGCCCCCGAAAGAGACAAAGCCAGATACAAAGGCAAGGGCAAAGGCAAACACAAGGGCAAAGGGAAAAGCAGAGGCAGAGGCAAATGAGGCGATGACATCAGAGGATGTAAAGGAGGCGGAGGGAAAGAAGGAGGCATCTGAGATACCAGAGGCAAAGGAGGCAGATGCAAATGAGGCGATGGCATCGGAGGATGTAAAGGAGACAGAGGCAGAGGCATCTGAGATACCAGAGGAAAAGGAGGCGGAGGCAGACGCAAATGAGGCAAAGGAGGAGGCATCTGAGACACCGGAGGAAAAGAAAGACATGTAAAATGATCAGAGTTATTCCCAGAAAGGGTATGTATTACTATGTAGTAAGAACGAGTTGACGGGGCGTTGATTTGTCTTTAATAAAAAGGAGCCAGGTTCTTTACTCATTCCATCAATATTTTGGATCTTTTCTTGATCTCAACCGGAGCTTGAAAGAATTGAGACCCTATCCCAAGCAGATTATCAGATGTGCTGTTCGACGACGGTTTCGATGTCATCAATCCCCAACAGTAATTCTTTCTACAAACCTTCACAACCAACCGACAATAACATGATTCGTCGAAAATAGTTGGACCAAACCTTTCTGAATCATTTTCAGAAGGCTCGCTGAGGTTGCTGACTCCATGTTGTCAATTACTCAATGGTCCTCTCAACCAATTAGCATCCGGTATGGTGTAGTGGCTAACATTTCGCGCTCTCATAACCTGAGGGATCAGTTCCGCGGAGCCCAGGGTTCGATTCCCTGTACCGGAGTTAGTCTTCTTTTTTGCATTTTTGACCTGGTCTTGATAATCAGTCTATCAATAAATATATCAACAGGAAACAAAGGTGCATGACAGACCAACGTTCATTCATCGAAATATTTTTATTATTCCCCGGATAGAGCGGAGGATTCTCGTTCAAGAATGGTTAAATGTCTGGATTCAGATTGCGGCGTAAGCTTACACGCTGTGTTAGGCTGTATGCATGCAAACATCGGATTGGCCTTGGCCCTTGGCAATGATGAAATGTCGTGACATGTTTGCATCTGGATATATATATCCGTGTGTGTGAATATGTATATATCGATGGGTTATCAACTTATTTCTGACGTTGGATGAAACACGTGATATCATCAATGGGCTCTTGAATCGTGTGCAGTCAAGCTCCAACTCAACTAAGCACGGCTTATTTATACTCAGCTAGTTTCCCTTGGTTTCATATTTCTCTTTATTCAATGGACAACACTGGAGGTCTAAGCGCCGAAGAAATTCGACGACTAGACCGAATCATGGATCTAGAATGGATGGAGTTCGCTGAGGGATGGGAGTGGCATGCACTGAATTATATAAACCCGATACCTCCTATCATACCTTACCCATCTTATTGTGTTAGCCGTCGCTGCGGATGGTGTCGCTTTCTCATACAGCCCGGCGAGTTCATCACTGCCAGTAAGCTAAGCTCTACATTCCAGCCAAAACTTGAATACTGATTCTGAGCAAAAGGGGCTTCTGGTGGTACTGAGTCGTCTCCCTTTGCATCGTGCGACTCTTTCAACGACGACAAGTGGTACGCAACCTTTAGACGCTGCACAAGCCATCACGATACATGTGCAACCACTGGCTACCATGTTGAGTGCTCCAAGATTGCTTCAACTTTTGGTCTCGAGAAGAGAGCCCTTGTACAAGTTGCTCAATATTCTTATGAGCCCTCAGCCCAGGAAGACGAGCGACGACGGGAGTGGATCTGGAATCACTTACACCAGCTCATGAGTGACAAGTTCACAAGCCTCCCACCCGAGATTCTGGTCATGGTTAACAAATATCTGTTTCTTCACTATGTGATTGCTTCGCTATCTCATGTCTCTCGGCCGGATCAGTGCACAATTGAGCCGTTGAAGGATGTATGGGCCAAGCACTTCAGCCTTGATGGCATTGAGTATATAGCCTCGTTGTCGAATTCGCCACAGCCGGGGAGTCGATTGCTATGGAAAGCGCCCAAGGAAGAGGACGACAATTTTCTCTACATAGCAGAGGATCACCTGGGCATTCGATATATCACCAATGATGCCGCAGCCGTTTCTATTGACGAACAGAAAAGCTCATGCTGGTGGCGTACGCTCCCGATAACCAGCAAAATTCTTTCATTCTCTGATGATGTGAGTTTCTTCATTATTCACCAGTTCCTGTTCTCATATTGCGACAGGGTCTCAAGTTGCGCGGTTTCGCAGCCGCTCCGTTAAATCCCACTCTCTGCTGGCAACACCCTATGCCACCAGCTACACTCAAGAATATGGCTTACCACGTCACCAAAGACTCTTCTTCAAGTCTTGGTATGGCAGTCGAAGCTCGTATGATGTCTCTGGACTTTAATGAGCCTGAGACCACGGGATATTCTGCGTGTTGGTACAAGGATCAGCTCGTTGACCTTCATACGCACAAGTCTGGAGAATCATTGGACTTTTATCGTGAGCTTGATAATAAAGAGAAGACATGGCCCACGGGGAAGTCAGGCGATGTTTCCGAAAAGTCACTCCCTTACTGGATTTACCAACCGTTCAATCCAGGGGAACGAGTTGAGCAAGTCTGGCTGCGCACGGGAAAGGAGCCAGAGGATAAGAAAGATTCATCTGAAGATGAACGGCGGCCACAGGCATCGGTATCAGCATCTGTACCTTACACAGAGACTACAATCGCGGTAAGACTTGATACCCGTATCCTACCTAAAGACTGAAGCTGATTGTATTAGCTGGTAACTAACCAGTCGCGAACACTGATCATGGGAGGAGCTGGCAAGGCACATGGTGAATGGAAATGCATCTCCAAAGCATCGATGGACTCCCCAATGCGAGTATATTTTAGTCCTCGCTTGGACGGCGTCTCTTTATTCGCAGCCCCAACTGTATCTGGAAGTGACAAAGATCCTCTGCCAGCGGGACTGACACAGTCAGAAACCGAAACCGAAACAGATTCAGTCGAGGGTTCAGAAGTCTCGCTTGAGGGTGTCCAAGAGATTGTTGTTTGCAGAGACAATGCCTCAATCTCTGGGCTGCTGCTTCGATATGAGAATGGCAGACAAGCGTGCATTGGGAAGTTCCGCCTTGATCATGCTGAAGAGTCTTTGTCAGTTTCTGGTTCATCGTCTTTGTATCTTGGTTCGCAATCTTCGGATCAAGACAAACGAGTTGTGCAAGGAATCAGTCTATCGATGCCCGAATATGAGGAGGGTTGGGAATGGAAGGCAATTCCGTGGAAGGGCAATCTTGGATGGAATTTGGTGTCCAATTTTGAGATCAACTCTTGAATATAATTTAATTGGCATGTATTACCATGATAATTACGCCCTGCAAGACAAGATCTGTTCTTTATCGATATTCAGAGCTTAAATTATAGTTTACCCAACAAAGTCAACAGCAGACTTCATTTTGGCTTCGAGATGATGATACGGCAAGCAGGAACCTTCTGGAACTCAGATAATAACCACAGGCAGCAAGCAGCGTTGTCTTTTTCCTTGTTTTGGGAAAGAATGACAGACTCAAAGCTAACATGATTCTCCAGCCTCTTCAAGATCTTTAACGAGACAGAAAACTTGACTCAGCTCTACCAACCCTACCGTGCACTATTACCCAACCCCTTTCTTCATAAATTTACTTGTTAACTCTGATATAGAGCTAATCAACTCATTTACGAATCCAAAAATGCCTTTCAATCTCTCTGAAGCCCAAGTCTCGGACGTAGAAGGCCTTGCACGACATGTCCAAGTACCCGCAGTACAAGACGGTCCACTGCATCGAATCATGTTTCCTCGGTCCGACACGATAACAGAAACACAAAAGGAAGAAATAATCCGCTGGTATATCGAGATTCTGAAGGATGCCTTGCAAGAAAGACGGGAAAGCCTCTGGAAAGTGTGCTCCGTCGATGGTACCCCTGTGGGCTTCTGTGGGTGGACTGTAATAACGAAATATCAAGCTGAAGAGAACCATGATCAAGCGAACCAACGACGGCAGAAAAAGGGCAGCAAGGAGGTATGGGCACCAGAGACAATGGATGCAGATGGCTGGCTGGCTGTATTAAATGCCGTGAGGACGGAGCGTGATCGAGTCTTGAAGGATCTTGATAACATATGCCGTGAGTTGCTCTCCTATGGCATTGAGACATCCTACTGACAGGATCTACATCTAGGTTTGACGCCTATGGCGGTAGATCCGAGATATCAAAGGCATGGCATCGGTTCCATGATGATGCGGCGGATTTGCGAAGAGATAGATCAACACGGACGATGCGCGTATGTCCTCACGGCACCCGAAGGGGTTCGACTGTATGAAAAGTTTGGTTTCGAGATTGTCGGTCGTGTTGAGACTCCTAAAGGAACCATTACAAGCATGCTTCGGCAATCTCGCAGAAAGCCTTGAAGTTGGGAGAGGCAGTTCTCCCCGCCTGAAATACAGTTTGAATTCTTTGCAAATGGAGTTGTCTTTACATGATACTTGAGGTATAAGTAACTAAAGGATTACATTGAGGCGTCCATGAATATAGGTTTAGATGAACTCTACTGCTGTTGTGTCGTAAGGGCCACCGAGAACAGGAACAGAGGCTTGGGTTTCCCATTATAAAAAGTAGGCAGTCACTTGCTTGACTGAATGGTTCATCGGCCGAAAGAACCAACAAGTGTCATTGTTGGAAACAAACATCAAACAGCTGATCTGACTAACGCGTACGTTACAGTGCCACTGGCTGGATTACAGTAGTCAGCGTCGAGTACTTCGCAGCCCGTCAAGGTCAAGTCTGGATAGGGTATGCAAGCAGATAGGGTATACCTGCACAAGCCTTTGTGCACTTGGGTATGCCTCAGCTTTCAAGTTTCTCTGAGACAATAGATAGGGTATGTAAACCGATAGGGTATCTAGATACCCTGTCTATTGTCTCAGATGAAACTTGACCGTCGACCCGAGCGACAGGCATGTAATAACCGAGACACCAAGCCATAGTGACAGAATAATCAACAAACTAGCACCACATGACATGGAAAAGTGATGATAATTTCTGCCACATGGTTGCTGTATATGCAGTGTGTCGGCTTTCTCTGCTTAATACCCCATCTACCTGCATGAGATACCCTATCTATTGTCTCACTCAGAAACTCGTATCGAGAGTTGATGCAGCCTGCATATACAAACCAGGCTGACGCCAAGGGTCGGACGCCTCTGCACATACCTTGCTGTCCAGAACAACTCTGAAGAGATGTTACACCTAATTCTCCGTAACGGGGCACAAGTCAACGTTGGGGTGTAACCTGAGCTCTGTGCCTTGTTGCTTAAATATGCTGCCGAGACCAATCCGCGTTACCAGACCGGTGGCTCACCACTTCTCTATGCTATACATCACTAGAGATATACTCTATACGAGCAGGCTATGTGCCCTTGTTGAATTTCAGAGCCTCGAAATGTGGCTTCAGCACCATGATATGCTTGTCGATGCAGGAAACAACCAACAAGAGAGAGACACCTTTCTTACTTGCAGCCTGGGCTTACAACCAGGATAACATAGAGCGGCTGATTCGGTGCTGGATTGATTCATGTGGTAGCATGCTGCAAAAGAGTCTATTATTGTCAACGGATCATTGATATCAGCATTGGCACAATCACATGTTGAAGTGTTGGAATTTACATCTTTCAATTACGTCAATTGCTCGCAAATGATATCTCCAATTTATCAGCCGCAGCATAATATACAAAAGAGGATGTTCTTCTCTGATTCTTGAGTATTTTTTGTCAATTATATATGTATTGTTGTTTGTTTTTACAGTCCAATTTTTGTCTCTTCCGTCTGCCAAACATTGATTCCCAGTGTAAACTTCAAGATGGCTGTTGATGACGCCGACACTTCACACCACAAGCCTGATGGGCTCAACGACCATTACAAGGAAAGCACATATTCAAAATCCAGCTCAGATCAACCGGAAAAGCTCAGCCCTCTCCAGAAGCACATTCAATTCTGGGACCGCGACAACGACGGCATCATCCACCCATGGGACATCTACAGCGGTTTCCGCGAGCTCGGCTTCGGTCTCTTCTTCTCTATAGGCTCCCTTCTAATCCCAATCTTCTTTTCATATCCTACACGCCTGGGCCACAGTTGGCTTCCAGATCCCCTGTTTCGCATCTACGTCCATGACATCCATAAAGCCAAGCATGGCTCTGACACAGGCATCTTTGACTTTGACGGCAACTTCGACCCTGAAAGATTCGAGCAACTATTTCAACGGTTTGATACCTCAGGTGAAGGATGTCTTACGGCAGAGGACTTAATGAGATTATGGGCAAAGCATCGATGTGCGGCAGACCCAGCGGGTTGGACCTTTGCATTCATGGAGTGGTGGACAACATATGTGCTTCTGCAAAAGGATGGGCTTGTTCTAAAGGACGACCTGAGGGCCTGCTATGATGGAAGCCTATTTTGGAAGATAAAGGAGGACAGAGAGAGAAGAAGCGGCTGTATAGACAAGAAGAGCTTTGGTATGGGGAACCTTGCTGCATCGCCATAGTTGGAAGTGAGTGTCAAGAGTATTAGATAGTGGACAAAATTTCTAAGCCACAAGATCAACAGCCCTATTATACGAACAATGAGGCATGCTTTTCAGCTGTTGTAGCTGGGACAAGAGACTGATCCACATAGGCTGACATGTCGAGAGGGTGCATACTGGGAACCTCGGAGAAGTTGATGTTGCTATGGTCTGAATGGTCTGTCTCTGATTAGCTCGGTTGCGTTTTAAGTGACTGAAACTTACAAGGATCATACTAAACTCTCAGAGTCTCCAAATCTTTGTCCTGCATGTCAGGAATAAGAAGTTGAAATAGCTGCCACCAGGTTCCTACTGCCGAGCCCGAAGACCCTAACTTCCCAACTCCCAGCTCGGCTTCTGGACTCAATGCTGGTTCCTCTGCTTCGCCTTCAACATCAACCTGTGATGCGCCATCTGAAGACCCGGGGCTTTCATATCCCAATGACTGCAATCTAGGAAATCCATCCACCGAGAGTATCTCAATTCTCACTTTTGACAATCCTATTTGGCGGTTGGTCGCAGAGATGGTGGTTCATCTTCCGAGTCCTCAAGAGGACATAAGTCCAAGATCGAACGGAATTCAGGGTATTTGTATTTAAAAATCTTGATAGAACTAAAACTCTCACAGGCTATTACCAAACATCAACACAAATTATTAGACCTTATACCCAGTCATCGTCTTCATCATCCATGGCTGGACATAGGACCAAATCAAGCAAGATAAAAACAGATCGATGGCTAGCATCGTCACATGCTCGGGTATATATATCTGGGCAAGGTGCACAAATAACCCTCTACCGCTGGTGAAATGAACCACCCGCCTTCAATCAAGAAAGCTTCTTCTGCATCAAATCGGCCAGCTCATCAAGCAGCTCCACCGTTTCAGCCGGGCTAGCAATCCAGGCCGTTGTGCCGACGCTTCGTGCCTTGAAGTCATTGGAGCCAGCACTCAAGAATTGATCGCCTACGTGGAGAGTGTTTTCTCCGCGGATGGCGCCACCAGTTTCCTTGCTGCCAAACCATTGCTGGCAGACAGTCACACCCCAGCTCTTGTCACCAATATCGACAAACACATCATTGCCGCCGTTGAAGGCGCAAAACGGCACACGGCGTGATTGGCTTGCCACTGAAGGTGGAATTGGTGGAGAGCTTGGTCGGTGCTTGATTGGACGTTCTTCGCTAGATCCAAGACTGCTGAGTTCGAGAATACGCTGGACGACGAGGACAGTCTCCTCCAGACTCTCACGGGCGATACGAGTTCCTGGTGTGTTGGGAATGATACCCACGGCACGGTCCTTGCGCATAATCATAGCAGGCAGGTTCAGGTTGTTGACACAATCACGAAGGGCGCCTTCGGCAACATCCAGCAGTCTCGTAATGTCGGGATCCGACCATGAGGCCATCTCGGGTGTCAGCCACTGAGTGCGTGGGACGGGAGCCAGCTTGTGTGGCGAAGAAGGAGAGTACTCAAACAAGTAGTTTGCTTCACCTCCCATAATGACAATGTTTTGCTTTTGGATGGGGTCTAGATCAGTCGACTCGGCGATGGCATCAAGCAATCCGTGAAGACGCTCGTAATAGCGATCAGCTGATGTGTAACCAGCAGCCGTGACAATACCAATCTTGATGTTCTTGCGTAGGAGATCTATTACCTGTAAGTGTACTGTTTTCTTACTTTTAAGAGCAACCTTACCGAGAAGACGGGGAATCACAGGGCTGGTCGGCTCGAGATTGAACCCGTCGTCATACAGAGTTACATCACCATCAAATGTGGCCAACTGCAGTGACCCGTTGGTTACAGCCATGGACTGGGCCGAGTTGAGGATTTGGCGGACATCGTTGAAAGATGGAGCAACAAATCTTCGTGAAGAGATGTATCTCTTTCTATCTTGATACTTGAAAGCTGCTTCAAGGGGGAGGCGAGTGAAGAAGGGGCCCGCAGTGGGGATCAGCATCCGTAGTTTAGATGGAAGCATGGAGTCATCTTGCTGGCGGCTTACTGCTTGGAATTAGATATGTTTTCTCTAAAGATAAGACGGAATCATACTGTGATCATCAATCATGAGCTCGACATCTCGCATAATCTCAGCGTAACGGCGGTGAGCCTCCTCGGCCATCTGAGTAACGCTGGGACCATCTCCAAAGACACCTGTAGGTTGAGAGTAGAGGACGAAAGGAACAGCTAGAAGGCCCTTGACCCATTCTAAGTGAGGTTCGAGTTAGCTGGGCTGAACATGATGTGAGGAGTGTTATTATGGTGGTGGGACGTGCGATGCGGGGGATGGGGAGTTCAAGTAAATGACAGATCAGAGATATTGTGTTGTGTGTAATGCGGTTATCCGTGAATCAGTTCTGGGGTAAATAAGGCCCAACATACCGATAAATTGGTCTCTTCGGTGCGTCTTGAGAGCATCTGTTTGCTTTGTGAGCTTGTGTGACTATGCGTGTCTGGAACAAGGTAGAGGAGAAGGGAGAGGGAGAGAGGCTGAGGTGGGGGCCGGTTACTTACACTCGACACGGTAACGGGTAGTCATGTTTGCAGGTGTTGGGTACCTTTGCTTGCAGAATAATTAATAATATGAGAAGTGAGAAGTGAGAAGAAGAGGAGAAGAAGAAGAAGAAGCAAAGTTGATGTCTTTGTTTGGACTGACTGATAGGTGAGATGAGAGGGGAAGATGAGAGACGGTGTGACCAGGTTGTTGGCTTGTCTTAGTATGTACCTGTAGAGGCCGAGACAGCTCCAAATCCGGTTGACGTACGGAGTACAGCGGGGAACCCCGACCGCTAAGATAGCCGTACCTACAGTACAGACCATAGCCTAAGCTGTAGACGACGAGCTATCTAATTGGCTCGGGATATAGAAATGCCCCTGTCAATCTCTCCCGCTCAGGTACTAACCTAAGCCAACCCAGATCAATAGGTGCCGACCTAACTTCAACACCAACTGAGATACCCTACACTTCCATCCCAAACCACCAGCCTCACCATCTCGATCTCAATCTCGATCACTGCCCATATACAACAGATGCATGCTCTCCCCCGCTTCAGTCGGCAGGAGTATTGCCAATAATTGCAAGACATATTTGCACTTCTACTCACCATTACAAAACCCGGCTGCAGGTCAAATGATTGCCGGAGCCATGCATTGGCCTTTTATCAATCAGTGGCTGGCTAGCTGAAGCTGCTAACGCATGCAAGTCTCAAACCGTCCAGATTCAACCGTTCAGATCCCCATGTAAGTAAGCTGACTACCTAAGTTTCATGCTGTGGAACACAACAGTATGAATAAAATTCTTATAACGACGCATCTATATAACCGATGATACTCCTCCTCTTGAGCCTGATGAATTCTTCTTTCTGTATCATCTCCTTAACTGTGCTCGCAGTTGACCAAAACTCCAGATCAAGCAAGCAGAATCGTCCTACAACTACTATCCAATCCTTCAATCGCCTTGTCAAGATGGAGGAGGTCCAGATTGGAACTCTACTCCCTGAAGAGGACAGACATGTTAGAACCCTCATCCACCTCTTTCAAGTTCACTATACTTACATAACTATCTTTCAAGGGCCTCCTCGTTCACCTCACATGGTGGGAAAACGCCGTATCTTGGGGTGAAAAGGACCGTGGCTTCATGGATATGTACCAGGCCGGTTACCCTCCCATCCCTGTCCTCGTTTCCAAACTCACCTACAAATTGCGCTATGAGATCATATCCAAAGCCTTGATGGTGGAGTCAGGACAATCAATGATGCTATTTCCATCAGGTCATCATGCAAAGTCTTGTCAGGGGTACTTGAATGCCGTGTGTAGGAATTCGGATCTGCAGGGAATTGCTTTTGTCATGCAAGTCGACGCCAGGCAAGGGCTGTTTTTCAACCATCCGATACATACAGCACAGTACCTGGACGTAGCAGCCAATCCAATCGACCTATACGCAGTCGTGTATCCTGATCATGTAGACAAGGAGGCCAAAGACTTTTGGCAGCACACCGGTTTTGGCATCTCGAGTCGAAGAGCAGAATTCTGGCTTGAGAATGCACCTTGCTTTACCCAAAGACCAGTATTTTCCGTCCAACATCTAGCTCAGAAGTCTCGACATGCCAAGTGTGAGATACAAGAGATGATTGCAAACTTGCTCAGCAACGAGACCACCAACTTGGACGTGGACGATGTTTTCTTGTACCCGACTGGTATGTCTGCCATATGTCATGCTCTCGAGGCCATCTCTATCTTGTCGAGACATGACAAGAAGATTGTTGTATTTATTGGGTATGTTACCATGAGACGAGTCTGAAATGCAATTATGGATCAGCCTAACAACGAGCACAGATTCCCCTCTGCCGATACATTCAAAGTCTTTGGAAACATCTACGGCTTCGAATATAAGATCTACCCTCCTACTACATCCGGCTTGGACGCCCTCGAACAAGACTTGGCCTCTGGACTGGGCGCGAGCGCTCTCTTCACAGAATTCCCAGGCAATCCACTCCTTGACTCGGTCGATTTAGAGCGACTTCACAGGCTCTCCGCCAACCACGTAATCCCATTCATTGTGGATGACACTTTCGGAACATCGGCCAATGTTGATCTTGTATTGTACTGCGATATCGTCTGCACAAACTTGACCAACATGTTCAGCGGCGGCTGCAACGTCACGGGAGGAAGTGTCGCATTCAACCCACAGTCAATTCTCTACACCATTTTGAAGGGACTGGTGAGGAAAAAGCACGCCAATACATACTTTCCCAGCGATGTAATCGCTATGCAAGAGAACTGCGTGGGCTTTCTAGAGAGGACCGACAAGGCGAGTCGAAATGCAGAACGCGTGACAGAAACTCTCCGGGAGCATGCTTCGGTCGAGAAAGTCTACTACCCAAAGGGAAGCTCGACTCAGAATGTCTACGACAAGTACAAACGTCCCCCGATGGGGTATGGATACTTGCTCTCTGTTCGCTTCAAGGTCCCAGCAGCTGCGAAGGCCTTCTACGAGGCCTTTCATGTGGCAAAGGGACCTGGCGCGGGGGCCAATTTCACCATCTGCTGTGCGTACACACTCGCTGCGCATTATTCAGAGCAAAAGTGGGCGAGGGAAAACGGCATTGTCAAGCATTTGCTTCGTATCAGTGTTGGTCTTGAGAGTAAGGAGGTTTTGGATGAACTTCTGGAGACCGCATTGAAGGCGGCGGCCGAGGCGGAGGATGAGCCTGACTCGGACGACGACGCGGAGTGATAAAAGTATCGACGGAAAAGTGTCAAGGGACACACAACTCAGACTGCTTATACTTTCGTTTATCTTAAAGCACGTAGCTTCTTCAACAGACTGCCTTACTATACTTCCGAGTACCTTGTACTTGTTTTACTTTACGATAATCGTGAATTGCAAATAAGCTTATTTATTAAGTCAAGGGCACATATCATTTCGTTTAGGGCTTCGGACAGAAGATGCGTTTCGAAGACTCCAGCCTCAATCATCCTATTGCTCAGACACCACCAACATGGAAAGACTGTTAGGTCCAGATCGCTTGACAATCCAATTTGTTTTCATATTCAATTCCATATAGCTTTACCAAACGATTCCCATGATTCAGGGTTCTCACGATAGTCACCGCAGTATGATAGCCAGATAGAAAGCTTGTATACTGTCACTCAGTAGGTACCTGTGGCAATAGTACACAAAGCAATGACTGAATATAGGTACCTTGTGAGAAATTGATCATCAAAACTCTCTGTTCAATACCCTCCCCTGGCATCTCAGATGTTCGTCTCAGCATAACCCTCACCACCAAAATGCGTCTCCTCCTCCTCCTAACACACCTAGCCCTCACCCTCGCCTGCTCCCGCGTCCTCTACTACAACCACCGCCAAAAGGAATACGATAACATAATAATCGGCCGATCAGTCGACTTTGTCCATGATCCAACCCTCGCCTTCTGGATCTTCCCGCGCGGGTTAAACCGCATAGGCGGCGTAAACAATTCCTTCAGATGGACTTCCAAATACGCTTCCACCGCCGCCGTCATGTTTGACGAGGTATTCGTCGAGGGCATCAACGAGCGCGGTCTCTCAGCGAGTGCACTATTTCTCGGATCGGACAAGTACGCGAAAGACGATGTGAATATTCCGGGCATGTCGGCGGGGGTTTGGATGCAGTACTTTCTTGATACGTTTGAGAGCGTTGATGATATTCATAAGGAGGTTTGTCCGAGGGATGGGATGAAGGAAAAGTTTCAGATCGAGAGGGCGGTTCCGGTTGATGGAGTCGTGACCAAGATTCATCTTGCTATGAGTGATATCACGGGTGATAATCTTATCATGGAGTATGTCAAGGAGGGAAAGCTCAAGTGCTATCACTCCAGGGACTACACTGTCGTTGCTGGTGATACATTTCACATGGCTAAAGGACGAGATAGGTGGGAGATCTGGGACGAGGTCAAGGATCGAAAGCTGCCCAACTGGCCAAAACCCTACGGTGAGTTATTCCATACATAAACACGAGACAACGTTGCTCTAACCAATCTCTAGAGAGATATGATCGCCTCTTCTACTTCAACCACCACATGAAGCCAGCTGACGATTTTGCCAACGCCCTCGCCAACACAATGGGCATGATCCGAGCTGTCAGCACCCCCCAGGTCATCATCAGTCCAGAAGACATCATCGAAAAGGATCTCTGGCCAACGCAGTGGAGGATGTATACAGTCCCAGGCCAGGGCTTTGTCTACTACGAGGATGCCCTGACCCCCTCGACTTTCAGCTACAACCTCTTCGATTTTGACTTGACAGAGAACGCAGACATCCAGGTCTTCAGAGCCAGGAAGATAGAGTGGAACCCGAAAACTGGCACAGGAGGAGTCTCTTGTTGTTTTCGCCCACTAAAGGATGGCCAAACTGCCCCCTTTGTAGTCGATTATGAGAATTAGAATTCGAGCACGCAGATAGATGGACCACAGTTTGGAACTATACACTTTATTTATTTCCCTCGTAACTATGACTATTCAGCTCGAGACTTGCTACGCCTCTTCTCTTGGACTCATGGCTATCATCTCATCTCAAACCACCCTCTCTCGAAGCGAATCTCTCGTTTCGTCTCTCTCTCTCCTCGTCATTCTCAATTCCCGTAAAAACACCTCAACAGCTTCCTCGTAATTCATCTCCCCTATACCAATCATACCCACGGCACTCTTTTGAGGGGTTCTCCAGTAGGTGGGTTCATCATTGTTTGCACGTTCTAAGTCTCTTTCTTTTGATGTGGGTGGGCTCAACATATTTCTTGGTCGTCTCCGGGGAATCTTTACTCCTGCCCTTGCATGAAAGAGGAAGGGGATATAACAAAATGGGCAGAAACAACTCCTATAACTCTTGACAGATTACTCGCCAAACGCGTATGTGACACCGCGTCTGTTGGGCCCTGCCAACTAGCTGGCACCGCCGTTGGGTGCGCTGAGGTTGGCCGCCATGGCAGCAGCCTGTTGCTGAGCCAGAAGCTGAGCTTGCTGCGCTTGTTGCAACTGCTGTGCTGCGATCTCATCCGCCTTGACCATCACTGACTGAATAACGTTTTGATCATCAGCTGTGAGGTGACCAGCCAAGCTGCCATAGAACTGGGGCTGCTCTTGTTGCATTTCTAACAAAGTCAGTAATTTCCAACTACTTGTGTGCCATCCATCTACTTACTCATCAAGGTGCTGCGGAACAGTTGGTAAGGTTCGATCTTGTCGAGCGGTGACTCAAGCAGGACAGAGTCCTCACCCAAATCATCCTCCTCGACATCATCAACCGCGCGGCTGAACTTCTGTGCCTGTTTTAGTTAGCATTATCCCAAGTCACTATGCGGCCTTTACATACCTCTTCATTCAGGAACTTGAGATAAGCAGTGCTCTCATCCTTGGACTCGGCTGTCTCGCCAGTCTCTTCCTCCTCTTCGGCGTTCCAGTTGGCCTCATCATCATCCCACACATCTTCCTCGCCATAATCATAAGTAGACTCAAGGTGGAAGTCGTCACGGAGAGCCTCGTCGCGGTCTGCCGTCTGTTAGCCTCAATTCCTCAATATTGCATGTATTTGGCAATGACTTACTCTTCTGGGCAGCGGGAAGGGTACGGAACAGCTCGGTAATACCCTGAAGTAATCTGGGCCAGCCAACCGAAACACTGGATGGGACATGCTCGGGGTTCAAGCTAAGCAGAGCTGAGATGGCAACGATGCAGAGCTTCTTGTCGTGAACACGCGTGAAAGATGTCATGCTGCCAAACCAGAGGCTGAAGAAGCGGTTTGTCCAGCCCTTGGTCTCGAGAATCTGGAGAGTAAGGATGGGGTTATAGTGGATCGAGTTGATCACCATCTCCATGAGGTGAATGCGATAGCTCTTGACCTTGACATCCGTGTTGGCAAGAATGGTCATAGCAATGTTGATGAAACCCTCGACACAGCTGTCAATCTGTCCCTTGAGGCTGAGCATCATGGCCTCGGCCAACTTGCAAGCACATATCCTCTCGACACCGCCCTGGATACTATCGGTGAACATATCAGCGACCATGGAGTAAAGGGCCTGGGTGTACTCGGGCTTCTGAGCAAGCTGGGGAGCACCGAACTGAACAAAGTTGTCCAGGGCAGGCAGCATATCCTCCAGGTAGTACTCAGCGCCAGCCTTGAATGTAGTGTGGATCAACTCAAAGGCTTGCCACATAGTGGGAGAGATGGACTTTGCGGCGAACGTGCAGCTATCGATGATTTCAAACACTTCATTATAAAGATCATAAAGCTTGTTCTCCAAAGTCACCTTGATAACAGGCATAAGGACAGCCTCAATGTGAAGCAGGACATCGGGGGTGCTCTCGAGTGTGAGGATGAGAGTTCCAATAGTCTGCAAAACACCCAGAGCAGTGATACTCTTGTCGTCGTACTCGTTGTAAAGCTCGCCGTCGTCGGTAACCTTACTCTCCTTCTCAAGTAGCTCGCGGACAATCCTCATATAAGTATCTCGAAGCTGTTCGCTTAGAGCAACGGCAAAAGGAGTAAGCTCGGTGGCAAAAACCTCAACGAAGTCCTCCATAACGTTAGCAAGGGCATCGATATCGGCCTCGTTTGCAAGCTTGAGCAGCTGCTGCATGATTGTAGGAATGTTTTGCTGCATGCTTGTTCGGATAACATCGTGGCGGATAAGAGGCTGAAGAGCGAGAGCGGCCGTGACACGAACTGGAAGAGCAGGGTCGGCCATACAATCAAGAATGTGTCGGTAGATGGTGAGGAGATTGTTCTGGTCTTGGAAGTTGAGCTGCTCGAACTTCTCGATGGTGTCGCAAGCACGAGCTCGGAGGTAGCCCTGTTGGCTGGTGAAGTCGGGGAAGACGTAACGGACGAGGAAATATTCGACCTGGTCCGCAATAGGGCTCTTCTTGCCCAGAATAACGGGAGCCAGAGTAGCAATCATGCGCAGAGCACCCTCCTTTGCAATATGGTTCTTCTGATCGGCAGAAGCCTGCTCGTACTCGGTGACAACGGCATTAACGAACTTGAGGATCTCAAATGTCTCCTTGCGGCGGTTCTTGGTAAGGTTAACGAGGAAGTTGGTAGCGGCGACATCAGGAGCAGATGCTTCCTCGAAGTAGTTGAGCTTTCGGTGAAGATACTCGTCGGGCTCATCCTCGAACTGCTCAACATCCTCCTCGGTGAGGCAGAGAACAGGGAAGACGAAGTGGGTGACAAGGTTGGTAAGATGAGGCTTGAGGTGTGTCCACATCTCCTTGGGTCGCACCGACTCGTCGAGGTAGACCAGAGTGTAGGAAAGGCAGGGTCGGCTGAGCCACGAGGTTTTGGCGACCCATTTCTCGATCTCCTGGAGGTAGTGCTTGAGGATCTCGGGGGCAATGTTCGCGGTGAAGTCCTTGGCGAAAGCGAGTGCGTCTTCGCCCTTGCCGGGGCTGGCAGGGTTGCCGTGTCTAAGGATAATGTGTTAGTCGGGACCATCAAGATCAGCAAGTGGGAACGAGCAGCCCTACCGAATAAATAGGCGGTTCAGGTTGAAGAACGCCCACTTCTTTGCCTTCCACCAGTGGTGCTTCTCACGTTCATGCTGGTCACCCTGCATGGCATTGGCGGGGCACGACTTGGAGACTGTATGGAGGAAAACGGTGCACCAAGCAATGTTGGTGTCGCGCTGTCGCAGCGACGGGGAAAGTTCCAACTGTGAACAAGGTCAATACATGGCGCTCGAGCAAAGATATGATATTCAAGGAGATGCGCACCCATGTCGCATGCTTGTAGGCCTTCAAAGCCAGGTGAAGCATCTCACCAGCCTCATCGCTCTCCTGGTTCACCAGCTCATTACAGATGGACAGAAGGCGAGGGAAGGTTGCCTCCACAATCTTGTCAAAGTGTTGTCGGTCCTCGTTGTCGGTCGACTTATAGCGGAACGCACGGCAGATGGCCAACAGACACTGAAGACCAGCAAGAACGGAACCGGGGTTATTCGTGTTTAGAAGCTCAACGGTAAAGTCCATGAACTTGGGCCAACGGGCAGGGAAGTCATATTGGAGAATCCGTTGGAGGACGGGAATGAGCTGCTGGCGGACGAGGGCTTCGGACGTGGCGAGAATCGGCAGAAGGCGGTCTCGTACACGAGCCTTCTCATCTTCAGGAATTATAGCGGTGGGGGGTTCGGAAGAGTACCCCTCGGAATTGTACCATGATCGATTGACACGGTTCTTGACGTAAATCACGGCTGGAGTGGGACTTAGTCAGAAGTGAACTGATGAAGCGAGCGAGCGAGCAAACAGGCAGGGTGGGTGGATAGAGGGGCACGAGGTTTGGTAGACATACTCGAAAGACGAACGCTGGCTTCCTGTTCGGCTTGTAGGATATCGAGCAGGCATTCGAGGAAACCGGGTTGTTCTTCGATCTAGACGGTGAAGGGGTGCATATTAGCATTTTGGGTTCCTTGGGGAATTGGAGACTGGCGCAAGGGACGTAGAAGCACAAAGAAGTGGTTGGACTCGGGAAACCCATCATGAGCGGGAAAGAGACAAGCTAGCCATCTTAACAAAGAGTAGATAGACAAGATGGTCGGCCAAGCATCCAACAACAGCCAAGCACAAAGAAAGGGCTTCCCTTGACCCAAGACGCAAGGCAAATGCAAGACGCACCTGTTTTAACTGAATCTCAGCACGTCTTCGGCTGTCTGCATCAGGGTCCAAGCTAGTGGCAAGCAAGGACCTCACAGCGGAGGGATCCATGGTGACGGTGTGGATGGAGAAGTCGACGTCGAGGCCGAAGACGATGGGAGAGTGAGGTTGGAAGAAAGGCGGACGAAAGAGGCGGAATCAGGATCTGTCAGGTCTGGATAAGGATGGCGAGCGGCGGATGGCGGGGCATCTAGAGACGACCGACCCAAAAGCACAAAGCACCCAAAGAAGAGCACAATTCCAGTCCAACTAGGCCACAGTTCCAACGGCCACAAACCACAGTGTGAGGGCAGAGAAAGTCTCAAGTCGAGCGAGGGTCGATTCACTCGTCTTGGAAAGCCAAAGGAAGTTTTGTTGATAAAAGAATCTGGGCTTTTTGAAAAGAAGTGGAATATTAGGTCCCGATGGACGATGCCAGAGGCCCAAAAAGTTGTCGTCGGTAGAAGTACCACCAGGGCCGTCCGTGTGTGCGACCTCAAGTGTCCAGGGGCTCAAAAAGCTGGGATCTAAGAGTTCTGATTGGGGCCGGATAGGGCTCCAGGCCAAGCAAGGTGCGGTTGCGGGTTTGGTTTGGTTTGTGTGGGACGCAATTCGGTCGCTCGGCGGCGGAAGCCTTCGAATCTGGAGACGGCGTCGGGGACGGAGTCGAATGAACTGGAGGAGTGAAAAAAACACACACGCGCTTTTTTAACTGAGTGGGTCCTTTTCTTTTTTTTCTGCGGGAGGGAGTCAGAGGCTGTCAACTATCGATGATGTAGAATTTAAGTGAAGCATCAAAGGATGATGATTGAATAGGATATATCAGTTCACGTGGTGTTTAGATAATAAATCAGGTTTCCATTCACTGTCGAGAGAAAGAGGAAGGTACATTCACTGATTCATTCACTGACGACATCCCATGGAAGTCACGATCAGGCAGCTGAATGCGACAGCGACAGTGACAGCAGCGAACAGAACAAAAGAATTGTGGCAGCTGGAGCTCATCATAATGCAAGGGTACCTATGTCATGTTGGTTGGTTGGTTCCATCTCTCTCTCATGTTCAACATGGACAGACCGGACACACCCCAGCAAGCCTCGAGTCAAAGCAATCAATCAACCCAGCTTCTTTAACCAATGGATGTGGTACCTGACGGAGCACCAAATCTTGGCGATTGCATCAAGTATCTTCCTACCCATAAGCAAGCACGCATGCACTGCAGGTAGAGCACGAGTCTGCCACGAGCAATGCACGAGGTCACCCATGGCAAAATGGACGATCACTTTTATTAGGGTCGGGTCTTATGTGATAAGGGACAAGCGCTTTTGCCGGAGGATGATGTCCTGGAATCATGACCGAATCATCAATTCCAATAATTAGTGGGATGTCACTGGTACTGCCTTGAATGGTTGAGCTGCATATCATCAATTTAAGACGATTTGATTAAATAAATCAGGTACTTAATTATTAGTATGCATTCATAATAAAGGCCACACCGTGAAACAACAGATCAAAACATCCAAACACCCAAAACAAATCAATCAAAAAACCCAACCAAATCAAATCGCAGGGTCCAACACCATAAGGTCTAGTGCCCCGCCATTTCTTCACTCACCGCTTTTGGCTTAGATGTCCATAGAAACTCCAAATTATCAAGCGGGCCTCGAATGTCACCATCGTCATTTCTTTAGGCATCTCAAGGGCAGAAACTTCTCAACATGAAACATAACACGATTCAAGTCAGTGAAATAGGTAGATAAATGCCTGGTTGGCGGGACTCAAATGGCAACAAACTCTTACACGTTGCATGCCCGGGTTAATAGTGGCTATGTCAACAGACTAGAGGTTATCGTGAGACATTCATCGGATTGGTTGGACTGGCATTGACCTCATTCATGCAATTGGCACATGTCATCTGAGCACCGGCAAGTTTGGAAGTGGAAGCTTCGAGGGCAGAACAGCTTTCGATTACTCATCCTTTTTGTCTTTCTATTAATGCCTACCAATAAACTACGAGTATGATCATGGGAGTTTGTTGCGCATTTCCATGGCTCTCTCCAATAGTGGGTCCTCCACTCCCGACTTCAGGGTAAGCGACGCAACTTGTCCAGAAATTATACACAAGAACAGCCCTCACGGTTATCGTAGGCTTTACGACAAACTGGTGGCGCTTCAGCCATGCCTGAGATTCCTCACTTTTACGTCCTTTACTTACTTGAATAATAGTGAAGCCCAATGATCTCAGACTTATCGTCAAATCTATAAGAGACCAATACGACGACTACATTAAACGAGACGGACCACGCTCGCTGTAAGGTTTGCCTGCGAACTGGTTGCATAATGTTGAATGATCTGTTGCAGCTACCATTTATACATCACATCGGGTATTAGAACGAAGAATCTGTCTCGTGCATATCTAAGGGTGTCGACTTCAGCATTCATTCCTTGCAAACAAGCGTTTGCTATGCAACTGCACATCCAATGAACTAGACGACACCTGAAGTCCCAGAACTGTGTACCAGGTTGCTGGTGTCTCCTGTTGTTTGCAAGTCTGGATTGGTTTCACTCGGACGGAATCAAGATATGTTGTTCTCGTTGTCTCGCCAGCTCGACAGCACATTGTTTGGCAAGACTGACACCTTTTCACATATAATTGAAGAGCCCATCTTCCACACACCAGGCATTATCTGTGGTATCATCTCGATGCCATAAAATGAACATGATTAGATTTGTTGGCCCTTATTGTATGCTGAGAGGGCTCATACCAGAACATGATAGTGTAGAAGGCTCCCTGGGTCCTTCGGGACATTTGGTCAATTTGAAACGATACGGACGCTCCTTGAAGGAGGCCAGAACCGAGTGCAGCTGTGGCGGTTCATGTTACTTTTTCACTCAAGAATTTCTTGAGCTGAAAGGGATCGGCTATCTAGAGAACAATGGGGTACGTGGCGTGCGTTGGTATCGAATCACAGCACGATAGTTGTCTCAACGAGGCTCTGGTAATTGAGAGTCGCTGTGGGCACAAGCCCTCGAGAGTCTCATTACCCTCTGCGATCGGTATATTGTATCTACTCAAGGTGCGCCCTCTCGTCGATCTTTCGACCAAAATAGGTCGACTTGGAGTTATCATGGGGGCACGAGATCGTGGTGTGTTGATGGTCAAGCCTATCTGCCATCGAGAGAACACCATTGGTCATCAAAACGAGGCTCACAAGATGTATGCACATACATACATATATTTATGGTAGCTGGTGGGTGGGTTAATACCCGACGTTGCCCAGCTCGTTCTCCTCCAAACTCCTCCTCTTGTCCTTGACACTCCTCCTCTTCCTTCACCATCACCAGCCTCCCAACTCTTGCAACTACTTGGTAACACTTTTGAAACATTCCTCTTATTATCGTCATTCTATCTTAGACCTAGGGTCCAAGAAATAGTCAAAGACCTATCCAAAATCCCAAAATCGTGGCTTAGCAAAATCTGCAACCATAACCATCGCACCATCAACAATGGAGGGCCCAACCAACAAGTCTCTACATGAACTGACTCTTGAAAACTCCTGGTTCGCTGTTCATCCCTTGGCCTGGACCTCCCGGCACCTTGCTCTCTTGCACGTCTGTTTCCAACAAGTTGATTGCCATGTCGATACCTCACAACCCAGTGCTATCCCCGATAAGAAGCTCACCCGTCATGCTAGACATTTGGCCAACATGTGGTTTCCTGGACTTGAATCTTACTTGGCCGCACAACTGCTTGGTTGTTCTGACAGCTACTTGGAGGCTGTCCGGTAGGTTGTCGCTTTGGTACCACAAAGTCTTAGTACTGACTTATTTTTTAACCAACAGAAAAGCCCCTGCCTTCTACTATGCGAACCGTCGGGTTAACTTGATAGAATGTATTGTACTCCGTTTAGATAGAAGCTTTACTGGCCAACAACCGCCACCCATAGTTGGTTACACCCACTACGACAAGATCACCCGAGAGCGCGAGGAGATGCTTAGTCCCCTACCGCCTCCTAGGAAGGGATCTAACTCTCCAGTTTCGCGGCTGTACAGACGCAGACTACTCGAAATAACTCCCATCTCATGGTGCTCGGATCCTTACTTGGTCTGCCTTCTGCTAGCCCTGGCCCAGTCCCAGTGGCGCAAACGGCGAGCAAAGAGCTTTCTTGTTGGTTAAGACCTATCCTTCCATTATCGCAAGCATAACTCACTCACATTATCAAGGTACGCTTACTTGTGACAACCAAATTGGATAGGACATATGCCCATGTTTTCCAAGCCAAGATCACTTCTGAACTCCTCGAGGTTCTCGACAAGCCAACACTCAGCATGGAACATGTTGTTTGGCCCACGATTGAACACATCCAAATCCCGTTCCTACCTCACGAGACTCTTTCAGAACGAATTGGAATGCACTTGTCGGGCGCTGCCTGTGAACCGGGCAATGATGCCGCGACAGAATCAGTACCAGAGGTGGGCAAGCGAAAGCGTGACGAGGTATCTAACTAGGTCGGAAAGTAAGAGGAAAAGAAAACTAAAGTTTGAGATAATTGCAAAGGTGGAAAAGGTAACAAAGAAGTATGGATATATATGTAACTACTGGTTTCTTATGGTATCATAAATAATATAATTAAATGGGTCCTTCTTGTGCACGCTGCTACAGTATATACAGTCTGGCATGTATCGCACTGAATAAACCTTGCAGCGTCAAACCGGCCTGTAAACTGTGGCTAGGGTTGTTGTGTGACAAGTGATGGACCTTGTGTATATCATGTTATACAGGCCCAAGACAGACCGAAACTTGAGGAATGTACATGTTGGTTTGAGGTGGACTGGCATGGCGAACTTGGATGGTGGTTTTCACATCGGCAGTACCAATTATTTTATAAAAGGATCCTTTTCTATGCTAAAGCTTCTGATTGAGAGGTCCCATCAGTTAGATAAGTCGGCATTTGGAAAACCCTCAGGCTGGAATGGAACTTTGACAACAATGCCCTGATCGATGGTATAGGCCATCCCTTGCGATGGTCCAGTGCTGGGCGTTTCTCTACTGATATCTTGGAAAGGCAATATGATAGACAGGCTTGCTGATCAGTGGTGAGCGAAGGGGGATAAGAAGAGAAGATGACGGTATATGAACAGAGGATACGCTTCGGTTATGTATGCAATAATTGGCTTCTACACCCACGATATTTCACGACACAGGTCGTCACCACCATACTGATTATTGCATTAAGACTTGAACTGGTGTTTCTTTATCACTAATCTTATAGGTGAGATACTAAATAACTCGATTTTGTGAGGTCTGATCAATAAGCTGTTGTCTCGTTCCAGAGTCTCCCACGATACCCTCAGGTATTTGATACGGGTCACAAGGTCAAAATGAAAGTATCGTAGAAAGGCATGATAAGGTAAATTCAAGGCTGTTGGTGTTGTGGGTATATGACGCTCCGAGGCAAAGTTCAGACCACGATCTGTTCTATTGTACAAGATTTCGTATTATAGCAACCGCCTCTCCCACTTTAATTCCAAGGCGTGTGTCTGAGTTTGCGACAGTAAGAAACTGCTCGTTCAGAATATTCATCACCGTCTTAAAGTCCTTGTCCAGGAATGAATCGCTGGAGCGTAAAGCAGGAGATGACAGCTTGAGACCAATCCACTGATATTCCTGAACATCTCCATCAAATTCCATAGTCCAGGAACCGCGTTGTCTTTAATAAGGCTGACGTTGAGCACGTTGACGGGCGTCACAGAGGATGCACCTCTCGGCTTCCGGCTGGTTGGCGTCTGTGTATATTGAAAGTGATGTCGCTGTTGCTCAGTTGTAAGATGACTGAGCCTATGTGATATGCTTCTTGATCGCATGTTTGGATGCTTCTTCGGCATTGATATGCCCACGGGGGCCGATCAAGCGGAGTGCGACAATTCCGTGCAGTTTTGGGAGCATCTTTTCCCAATGCTTGAGAGCTCTGTTGAGGGTGAGTAGGGTTCTCGGCGAGACTGTCGTGATCAGACCACCAAGGACTTCAACATGGACTGTTCTTGGTATTAGGGCATTGCTGAAAGAACCCAGAGCCTTATTAATTCTACAACGGCGACAGTAGTCGCCGATGGTTCCTCCTTCACTCAGCGTCGGCGGGATATCGTCCATGTCCGCCTTGTTTCAGGGCATGGGCAGACCTTGTGTCGATACTAGCCCTGGGCTGATGGCGACATTCTGGAATTCTTGAAGAACCCATCCACACGAGCCAATGTTTGGTCTCTGGACAAGTTCTCGGGTGCGTTGGGGAAGGCGTATTTCCCGTTTTCTTCGAGATCCATATCATACCGAATAGGCGGCCATCCGGGCCTTTCTGTCAAGACTATAGCTTGGTAAAGGGCAGCTTGGTAAAGTTTCTTTCACACTCATCAACGCACGCGAAGCACAATGCCATCGTTGGTTAGGTGTATGTGAAGTCCCCAACTGAAATATTAGTAACTTTGAAGTATTGGATGATCAGATAGTTGACTTACAATTTGATATCGTGCAAGGTATTGGTATTGGATGTTTTGTAAATCCGTTGTGTAAAAGTGTATGCTCCGTTGTAGGGAACGAGAAAATTTAGCCTACTCCTTGTCCTTGCCCGGGACCTCTCCCTCATAACCCATTTCGTGCGCTGAAGGACGGGCGATTTGACATGAAGTTATGGGAATTTCAGATGGGAATGCGGCTCCTGGTACCACGTATATCTGGTGCTTCATGGATGCTCTCGTGCGAGGTTGGCTGAGCTTCTGATTTTTGATGTCGAGTGATATTCCTCAAAGTGAAGAATGTTCTGAGTATATATAACTGTTGTGTGGAGGAAGAGATGTTGAAAAGCAGGGAGGATATGCTGAACTTATAATCTTTGATGGACGCATGGAATCATAGTACGTAGTTAGCAGCGTCTTGGTTGTAACTTGGAGGAATCCCGATATAGAAACCCGGTGACGGGTTGTTGCGTATCACGTTTCCTCAGACTAACAAATACCTACATAAAATACAGCAAACAAGCCACCCGCGATGTTTTCGTGGATGGAGTATATGTACCTAACCGCCAAACTTTACTGTTCACGGAATCATCGATGTCCAATACCTGAATACATCCAAACAGACAGATTTCTCTGGAGTGCGTCAATGCCAGAGGTCCCGTCGCTAGGAAGTATGATTCCTAACTTGAGGCATCCAACACTGCAGGACGCCGTGGTTTGTCAAGCAAAGATTGGCTCCAAACATGTGAAGATGATCTGATGCTTACTTGCATGGTGTTACCTTTGCAACACCATTCAAGACAGTTGCAGAACAAGACAGTCTCTGGAAGTGAGGTATACTGTGAAATGTAAAATGTTCTTGTAAATTGTCAATCTTAGGAGTACTCCATCGTAGCTCAAGGTCAAGTAAGAGCTTTAATTCCATGAGAGGTATGACCTTGCGCTCGTATTGGGAAAGCTTGTTTGGATGTCTCAATTGAGTTTGATATGGCATCAGCCTTCAGCCAAAGGAAAGTTCCATTTAGCTGCTGACCTACCGTGAGAATGAGGCTGGCTCAAGGCGTTACCTTAGCGGCTAATTAATACTGTACCTTCGCAAGCATCATCTGCTTATGGGTTGGAAGGTAAGACAAAAGAGAGACATTCCTGTTCCCCTCGTCTTTATCATGTTCTTCACGCATCCCTTCTCAAATTGATATTCAGTTTTACACACTGTCAGTCAATATGGCTTCATCTTCAGAACCGCTCACAAAAGGCACATATGCCCCTTCAGGCCCAAATGACATCCGCGGACCCTGCCCAATGATCAATGCCCTCGCAAATCACGGTTATCTCCCCCGCGACGGGCGCAACGTGCGTGTTGAAGAATTCCTCGCGGGCATGGACAAAGTCGGCCTCTCCAAACCCCTCGGCGCAGTCTTTGCCAACCCCATCTTCCAAGAGCGCGCGCCCTCAAAATTCCACGATGATCCTGTCGTCGAAAAGTCATTTCTACAAAAGATATTTCAAACAGTCACAGATCCGTGGTCTATTTTTGGGAGTTTCGGTATGCGCAAGCCCGGGCAGCAGGACTCTGAGGGTCACAGAGTCTTGAACTTGGATCAGCTTGGGCAGCCAAACACGGTGGAGCATGATATATCTCTGACCCGTCGGGATCATCAGCAAGGCGATAATATCAGTCTGCAGAGCGACCTTGTACAGGATCTTCTGGCAAGTTCCAAGGACGGTCAGACACTGACTGCAAACGACCTCGCCGAGTTTCGCAAGAGGCGTATTGCTAGACAGAAAGAAGATAACCCGAGCGTTCAGTACGGGGCATTCGAGCATGATCTTGCATGCTCAGAGATTGCACTCATTCTCAATGTCATTGGAACTGGTGACAAAATTCCGTGCAGTTATGCCAGGGCTTTCCTCCAGGAAGAGAGGTTGCCTATCCAAGAGGGTTGGAAGGGTGAGCCGAACAAGTTTGGTATAATTGCATTGTTCACCAACAGGAACAAGATCAAGAAGATGGTTGGGATGGATTTCAAGTCTTGATCGTGACATATTTCTATGTATTTTATATTCCTTTCCTATGTCAAGTTCATAATGCTCTCTTCTTTTCGTCTTGTTCAAATCATAGGCTGGTCAGGTATCGAACGATGTAAAGAATGAATCATGATCAGATCGATAGCCTGAATTTCTATTATTAATTTGGTATCTTGATAACTTCTTGCTGTGTTGGAGTTAGTACCTGCTACGGGCTCTTTCATTCAATTGATGCTTCCTCGCAGTACGAATACGGAAGTAATTGGTCACGCGGATATCGTGGCGGGAAACTGCAGTCAGTGGCCCTTCCTTCCTGCGAGATACAGTCCATCCCATCGGCCTTGACAATTGGAAGGTACCTCTGTTTGCTGTTTCGGTAAACTCGCACCTTCTCTGTGTTTCCCAAATATGCAACTAACCTCCAACTGATCCTTGATCTCCTTTCTTTTTCCTTCATCGTGATTCATTCCTCTTCATTCATCATCACTTCGACATGACCGGATACCCACATACGATTTCCACGTTATGCACGTTTGCAGAACTGAAACAAGCATCAACACATACACACACACATACATGAGGTCAACGATCGAACGAACGCGCAACCCAGACAAACAGACAGAAAGACACCCCCGCGGCACGGGATATGGCATACCATAACTCCTAACTTGGCTGAATCTGCATATGGCGTTTGTGTATGCATGTGCCAACAAACAACTCGGCGATCCATCCATCCCCAGGCTCAGCTCATGCTCGAGCTCGCGCAGCTATCCGACTCGTCTTTCCATACAGTGTGTGTCGACCTCAACTACATTCATTATACAAAGCAACGGCAGCGCATATTCAATCAACTTTGCACGGCACGGGGATAGAGCGGTCAAGTTTCTATACAGGGCTGTCGTGAGGTTGCACTTGTACTTGTATCCCCAAGAACAACCGTTGATACTGCCACCGAGTGCAGAATCTATCTTCTCCTCGGCCAACAACCCATGCTGGCTGGTTGACACGATATGCGAGTCATCTAGTATGAACTACCTGCACCATATGCCCAACTCGACTCGACTCGACTATTGATTGCCATGAGGCTTGAAATCTACCGAATCCAGAACAAAAAGCAAGTTCGCGCTCAAAGACACTTGCTTGTCAGCCACCAAAAACACAAAGATTTCGTCCCAAGGCACACTCACCGGTTGTTATCCCTGGACAACAGATTGCCGTCGTGCATTTTCAAACACCATGGTCGACTAGGTAGGTAAGTACTGACATCCCGTCGGCGTCAACACCACAAACAGACAGCCCCGGATCATTACAGCCAGCCACCTTGGCTCTAGTGTACGGACACTTGCAGACTTCGAAATTCAACCTACCGTTTCTCACTCACGCTCCCTTCCATGATACGATAAGGACGGGTTCATACATGACCTATCCATCATTGGTGCTTCCATATCCGCCATCTATTGGTGCCCCCGCCCAAGAACTTACAGATATATCTAGGCATAATTATCCCACTGATTTACCAAACAACAGCACCAACACTTCTTCAGCAGCTTCAAACATAACAGTTCCCTCCTTAGTTCATATTTCTGATTACCATGACCATCTTGACCAGCTCCTACTCTGCTCAGGCTCCCATCTCTGATGCGACCCCGAGCATTCCAACTCCCACTCATGATCCATATCGATGTCAAGTCTTTCATATACAAGACACCCCCGGTTCCCACAAGATCTTCATTTCCACAGGCCCTCCTCGATCAGCTGGCTACCTCTTCTATGTCGACGAAGTTTCTCATCCAGATCATCCACAACCTGTGATGCCTCTTGTGACCGATGTTCTCTCTGACCCAGACAACATTGGTCACATTCACTACAGCGTTTTCGTCGGTTCAATCCCATCCAAAGAACTCGACCATGTCTGCGGTCTGATTAAAAACCATCCGAGGCGCTTGGATCCTCAGGCGCCTGCTCCCTCCCCTGTTGGACCGGGTCGCTGTGAGCGTTGGATCAAGGCTGTCATCAATAAGCTCCTTATTGAAGGCATGCTCGAACCCCCTCCACCAGAGCCCAGGCCTCATCGGCTGCCAAGACATCACCACACGGCTCATTGTATTCACCAACGACTTCACTCTCATCATCCTTATCGACGAAAGAGCCGTCCTTCTGTGCAACCAACTGAATGACTGCCCAGCGTGCACAGGCATGAGACGGAGACGGCAGAGAGATCCGTGGCAGTGTTTGCTTTCTCAGGTATTGGTATTTAGTTTTGGTGTTTTCTTTTTGCTTTCACGCAGGTGGACCGACTTGCATTTCATTTCAAGGCAGCAGGGCACAGACATATGCGTGATGAGATGGCCAACTCTTGTATTCCATTCGACAGACTTTTCCAACAGTAACAGTTCATAACATTCAATCAACTCTGTAAACAAGACATTCCACTCCACGTAGATGAGAAAAGACTCTTAACTCCCTGTATCTCCGGTAGACCACAGCCAGAAAAAAAGACATGACAACCAACCCATCGCATGAAAGACAGCAAAGCAGAAAATAGAACGGCCAGAAGAGATATGTCCACGGATCCGAGGTCGGAATAAAACAGCCAGAAAACAAGACAAATACAACCCGTCTAAACCCCAGTCATCCTCCTTCAGCGCCATCCATGCTACCAATCAGGCTTTCCCAAGAACCAAGCAGGCAAACATCCTCCATCCGTGTCGAAAAAGGTCCAATTCTCCAGGTTTGATCAGGTCCAGTAATGTTGTATCGTATCGTATATGTCGTATTGTGTTGTGTTGTGTTGTATGTATGGACGGCTCCAGAAATCACGTCGTGCTTGCTTGCATGCCAGGGCTGAAAACATGGTCCAGGTGGTTGATTCCATATTCACGGCAGTGGCTCCAGAAGAAACAATTCCACATGCTAGGCTTCGTCCAACTTGTCGAATCATCACGATTGCCATGTGGCCAGCGAGGTGTAGCAATGTCCAGGCTTGATCAAATTGGCCCATCCCAAAGCAAACCCCTAACGAAGTTGGTCCATGGTGCAAACAGGAATGGATTTGGTAGAATCCACAGCAACAAGCGACTCATGTCGCAGACAATAATGTAGCAAGTTGCGATCCGGTGATGTTAAGCGAGAATGATTCCAGGATGGTAGTCATTGAATCACCTTGTTTGCATGTTACCTTGACTCCTTTGCAATGGTATGCCTTGTTTCTTGTATTCTTTTTGTTTGTGTCCCAGGCGACTCATTGCGGACGCAGATGAGTGCCAGTATCGTCAGTGACGAACGTGACCAAACCTCGGCTGAGGTGAGTTGTCCCGGGCAAAGTGTCCAAAGCAAAGCATTGCTTGAGTGGGTAGAGATCCAAGCAAAAGCAAATATCCTGATGGAATGGGTCCATTCCTTGGCCAATTGGGAGGTAATTGCCAGGTGGTTGACCAGAAGGAAGAAGTCCAAGTATGTATGTATGTCCAGGAAGATCCAGTAGAAGTAGTCTGAGCCCAAGGAGTTCATATGTATATGCACCTAGCTGCTTGAGTAAAGTCTGCCGAGTCAGTGTCTTTGCGATTCATATCGAGACAATATCCATGGAGAGTCCATAAGTGGAAAGAAACGTGAGAATGATGAGGCAAGGGGAAGCAAAAGATCCTTTCAAAGGGTTGGCTGATAATATATACAAGCTCGTTCGAACTCACCTTGCTGTCCGGATACCGGCCTCTGCCAATTATTATTTCAATAAACACCGCGTTTCGACGATGGTACACATCGAAGAATCCGGGGGGCCAAAGACATTGGAGTCAAAGAGCAAGAACTAGCCGGATCCAGGAAGAACGGAAAACAGAATACTCCCATGAGGGCGGACCGGACAGCAAGGCCGTGCATGACATCGAGATACCACCCCAAATCCACCTGGTAAGGGATGGCTCCCTCTCCTTTTCCAACCCAGCGCCGTGTCCCAATGTAAAAACGTATGCAGCATGGTCTCATCCGTAAGGTAAATAATGGTGTATGTATGGTCGATGAGGTCGTCAATCCAGGCAAGGCCTATCCACAATGCAATGTCGTCATAAAAAGTAAAATAAAAAAGCCACCAGGGTATGCGTCTCACAAGGTCCAGTTCGTATATCCAGGCATCATCGGCAGCAACAAAAGTTGGTACGGTACGGTACATCCGGGGGTATTATCGACTCCAAGAGAGATCCAGGTTCGTAGATGACAGAAGAAGTCAGTGTCCGGAAAGATGGAACGGGATACCTTTCCAGTAGGGGACTCCTGTGGAGATGCAAACTTGCAACTCGGTGGTGGCACCAGCCAGAGAAAAGAAATCTGGAACCTCTCAAGGGGGACCATATCCGGGAGAAATAGCAAACAGGATGGAAGGGTCGATCCAAGGGTAAATTAGCCGTACTCCATGTAATCCGGTCATTATGCAGAAATCATCACACTCGCGAGGACGTTGGAGCGCCTCACCAAGCTCAGGCAGGTAAAGGGAATGGCACAAAGATCCGGCCACGGTTCTCCGGGAACACACCTTTTACCGGCGGCTTGATCGGTGGTGTCGGTCTGTGCTGTGCCTGTCGGTCTCTCGTTCATTACGTCGGCTGCTCGAGGTACCACTGGGATTTGTTTGAGTATTTGTTGGTGTCGCTGAAGCGCGATTACGGGGGGTTTCTTCATACTGTGTGGCCTGGGTGAATCCTTGTGTTGGCTGACCTGCTGCTGAAGCTTGAGTGTTAGTACTTAAGCCTTGCTGGAACCCGCCGCTGGGGTTTTGCCTCCGCTATACGCACCACGACCGTAGAAGGGATCCTGGGGCATTGTGTAGCCCGCAGGAGGGGCCTGACCTGAGTATTGGTAAGCAGTAGGCGTATAGCCTGGTTGCGTGGATGCAGCAGAAGCAGCATAGGCGGCCTGCTGAGCCGCCGCAGCTGATGACGGGGCCATCTGGTTAGCATAGGGGTCGAATCCCCTGGAACGCTGGTTGGTTCCGACGTCCACATAGGGGCCCTGGGAAGAAGGATAGGATGCATTCATGACAGCGGCTGCGGGAGTAGCACTGAATCTAGTGTCCGCTGGGGGAGGAGATTGCTGGGCTGGAGGATAACCGCCAAACCCACCACTACTTGAGGCACCGTAAGACTGGCTGTATGAGCCGGCGGCTCCAGTGTAACCGGGAGCACCCGTTCCTGGGTACCTGGGTCCATCATAGGCAGAGTCACGAGCGTAGGGATCGGTCTGGTATGGGCCCTCGGTAGGGCCAAGGTGCTGACGCGACTGGTGCGTCTCCGAGTAGCGGTATTGCACTACAGGTGAGTTAGATGAGTGTCTGGGCGGTACGCCAACGTTTCTCGAGGCAATAGTACCTCCGGAGGTATTGCGCGACGTCTGCGCACGCCTTTCACTATCCCATCGAGCAGAGTCTGCTTTTAGATCCTCAATCATAGCCTAGCGAGTCATCGTTAGTATATGACGAGGTGTCGATAATGTGGCGTGACAGAACTCACAGTTGTAAGATTCCTGTAGGCGGTGATGTAGTAGCCTTGGACGGCTTGACCTGTCTGGGGGTTCTGTTGTCATGAAAATGTGAGCCATTTGTTTCATCGCGATAGTGGGGTTCACCATGGTTGGCGGCGTACCTCGTAGTGGCCGGGACGCACGAGGGCATCGTTGCCCAAGTAGCGGCAAATGTCGGCAGAGATTACCTCACGGTCGATGCCATCACGAGGGACGAAGTATTCGTTTTGTCGTCCAGTACCGGCAGCGGTTGGGGGAGCGTTTCGGGATGATCTCGACATGTTGTTGTTGTTGATATGTGGGGAGGATATGGCCGATGAGGAAGAAGAAGAGATGGAAGAGAAGGTAGAAAGAAGAGCGGGAGAAGGGGAGATAGAAGCGGAAATGGGGGAAGAGGGAGACGACGACGTGGTGACAGCTGAGAGGGTAGAACAGGCAGAAAGAGAAGAGGCAGGTGGGTGAGGATGAGGAGGAAGAAAAGGCGAATGGCGGTGGTGGGCGGTGGGCGTATCCGGTGGGTCAAGGCAGTCTATTGGCTGTGGAGGTGGTGGTGGTGGTGGTGCTGATGCTAGGCGCTGACGAGGGCCCTTCCCACTGACAGAGTGACTTGCAGGAGACCGAAGACGTCTGCTGGCACTTGTGCTAATCGTGCTGGAGCTCGGACTCAGGTTGGAATTGGAGCGGCAGTGGGACAGATTCTGTTGACGGCGAGACGTCGTTGGTGGGAAACGTCGTCTCGGCGGTGGCCTCGGTGGAGTTGCAGGACAAGGCAGAGGAAGAGGAGGAGGAGGGGCGAGTCCAAAGGCAGATGTTACCGGTGCTGATGCTGGAGGTGCTGGAAGGGGAAAGGGAAAAGAGGGAGGTGGTGAGGAACAAGCGAAAGGTTGGTTATACTGGTACTGATATCCAAACCCGACAACAGGCTGAAGGTCGTCGCCCAAAAATCCCTGATACTGTTGGGCGAGGAGGTGAGGATTTTGGTAATGGTGGAGCAGGTTCTGATTTTGCAGCAGGCCAAGATAGTATAAGCTGGGGTCTCCCGGCTGTTCGAGACAGGATGGAGAAGATGCTAATATCTCGTTAATTGATGAGGTTTTTCCCTCTTCAGGCCGAGCAGCCGCTATCAACGTCGTCGATTCTTCTCTGGCACCACCATCCGTGCCGGACGCTTGTCTCCCTCCCTGACCGAAGCCAACACCAAGCTGCGGGATCTGCAACTGGCGCTGCTGGCCTCGTGCGTGGGTGCCCTGATTCTGGTTCTGATCCTGGCTAGCCTGCCAGCAACCCTGTGACCAGTGGCGACCTATTTTGGTGGACCGTTGGACCGCCTCTCTGTTACCGAGGCCAGATGCGGTTGGAACGTCTTGGGTTTGCAGAACTTTGTCTCCAGTGAGTTCACTGCCCAGGTCCTGGTCTCGAGGTTGGGCTGCTGCTTGGACTTTGGCGGTGACTGGCGACGCTTGGGCACCAGGGGAGGCTGGGCCAAAAGGGCTTCTGGATTTCAGTGCCCTCTCCAGGTTCGGCTGTTGTCCTTCTTGTGACTCTGTGACCAAACGGTTTCTGGCTGGCGAGTCACAGCGCAGCCCGCCGTGTGGTGATGAAGGATCAATGGTTGCGGTGGCGGTAACGGCTAACTAACGCCGCTTGTTATCAATTGACTTTTTGACACCGCGCGCGACAAGGCTGCTTGTCCGTCGTATGTATCTGTGAGTGCTGTCTGTACTGTAACTGCTGCTCGCTGTGCATAGGACTTCGCATCTAGGTACTGTATCCTGTCAACTGAGGTCTCGCACCGTGATGTACCCCTCGTGTGGTATGACAGATGATGCGCCGTAAGCCTCTTTTTCCGTCTTGTCCCATTCGGGAAATGCAGATGTCTCGTCGTCTGGGGGTCGCAACGTGGCTTGTCCCTTGTTTTGTTCCAAAGATAGCGAAATTGCGTCAGTTATGGGGTACTTTGGTTGAAATATCAATTCTCGAAAACTGAACATGGAGAAAACGATTCAATCTGTCGTTTATTAAGATCGAACCGGTCGCGGACCAGGACAGAGATCGAGACAGGACACGACCTTGTCTGTGCTGGCAACGCACAATATTCCGGGAGCGAGCTATCGACAGCCAAACAAGTTGCAGATATCAATAGCACACGCGGCAGATGACACTTCCAATATCGTCTCTGTTTGTCGTGAACAAGGCTATCCCTTGTTTTGACGATGCCCAACGACCACTCGAGTCTTCCTCTCCGTCTTCGGTGGGATAATGATGGCGGCAAGCCCTCTCTCTAAGTTACGATCGCCCGCAAGCGGAGCTGAGATACCTCATACACAAGTCGAACAGGCGACATAAAACTTTGCTTTCTTCAAAGGATCAGCGCTTTCTGTTGAGACTAGTGCTGTTGCGCCGTGAGGTGAGGCGAGGTGGGTGAGGTGAAGTGAATTGTATGTATGTAGTCGTGATCAAGAGGGATATTGATGGGATGCTATGACGTGTTGATTTCCGGCTTGGGCTGTTCCAAAGAAGTGCCGTGGTCTGTAAAAACGAGGCTACCTTGTCGAAGTGACAGAATGATCGGAGTGGACGAGAAGAATGAGCACCCAAGGTAAGTAGGTATGTATGTACCATCGTCTCATCTCATCATATACCTCACGCTGCTGCTTTATATCTCTTGTCAAGTATTGGATACTCCCGATATGCTGATTCAGTATCGCTTCTCATCTCTAAGCGACACGTATATAGATGGAGCTGGCTGTCACTCTGCTCAACTCTCCGACACCTGTCGCGAGAAAAGCTGTGCCTCTATTCCCTTGCGGTTGTCATATTTGGCCTTGCCCAACTGTCTCGGGAGGGTTGGGCATCCTTACCTACTCCTGCGGCTCGTCTGAATTACAACCGTTCACGCCCACAAATGATGGGCAACGTGTTTCCACAGCGGCGGCATGCTTGTCAGGTGTTGCGAGATTCCAACAATACCGAAGCTACATTTGAGGCCTATTCCCGGTCTGAGTGGTTGGCGGTTGGCTGTTGGCTTTTCGGTTCCGCTTTGGAGGGTGGGTTGGGTAGCAATGCTTGCACCAATTGAAGCCCAACCTCTGCCCAGGACCTTGTCCGTTCGGTGCCCAAGATTTGCTGTCCAATCATCTCTCATCATATTTCCCAGACTTGTCAACGTCTTGGCATCCCACGAAGTCAGACATTTGATGGTTTGGTACCTACATCAGCAGATTGTGGCTTTATCAATAGGAGACCGGCTTTTCCGTTGATTGAAGATAGGACGCCTGCGTGAGAGCACTGCAGCCTCGATAGTTTGTTGATCCCCCTGATGCGCGCGCTTCGGCTGTTCGCATTGCCTTATCGGCCTGTCAAGCCGCTTCCGCTGTCTTGTGCGACCAGTATCTGCATCTTCCCTAGATTGTGCATATGCCTCTTTCTTCAAAGGGTTTCAGAACGCCAACTAAAAGTGGATTGTCTCACCAGCCGCAGCTGCGCTGTATGTATGAATAAGTCGAACTTCCTGTCATGTTGACCACCGATGTAACACGTAGGCATGCGCGTCGAAACTCTCCTTTGCGTTCCGACAAAAGTCCAATCCATAGCGAGCTGGTTCTTTCAGTCGCCTAGGCAGCCACATCGTGATGATGCAGCTCAAGTAAAGATAGAGAAAGGCATAAGCTGAGGGTGAGCTGTGAGCTGTTCCGGTACGAAAGCTCCGGGCGGGAAACAATTCGCTTCATTTCCTGTTGCTCAACCAAACTTGAGCCTACTTTGGCCATGCTCAAGTTTACCTCCCCGGCCCCGTCTTGGAGTGGTTCCTTGCGCAGAGTTACGTGCAGTAGATTGTCGTTCAACGAATGTAGGCTTGACACGTTCTGCGTCCTGAAGATCTTTGGCCAGGTGCCAGTCCCCGTGGCTTTGCAACGCATCCGGGTCCGCGAATGTGGCCTTGCAACGAGAACATACAAGATCGATCAATGAATGCTGATTTTGGTCCACTTCCACGTTGAAACCGCTCTCATGCCACGGTGATGCGTTAGACTGGTGCATGGCAAGGTCGGATTCATGGCGGGCCTCATAATTATGCTTAGTAGCAAAACTGAGGGTCTTCCGGGCGGAATCTGATGATGCAGAGCCGGGTTTGGAGGCTTCTTTGGGGCTATGTGACTCGTTCGAAGTGCTCATGTTGTGGTCACCGGAGGGTCGCTTGGAGAAGAACCGCTGAATACCACCATCCTCGACGCGGCGCTTCTTCGTAGAGGGTTCCGGGCCTGCAGAAGGGGAACGGCTGTGGGAAATCGACGATCGAAGGGCTTCTGCTTCTTCCCCTTTAACAAGAAATGCGCCAATCCCCATGTTCCCTTTGACGCCGTCTTCAAAACCCCCTACACTGAGGCTCAGGTTTGCGCAAGGCCAGACCCCTCTCCCTTCAGCAATAATCTGGGAGAGGAGGTCTTTGGCAAGTTCGAGGAGATTTGCCTCATCTATAACCTTGCCCTGGGGGATGGGGGCTTGCCGTGATCGCACTTGTCCCTCATGGCGATGATGTAAGTTCATGGTCTTGGGCCGTCTCTTGTTTTCCAGAACTCCCTCCTCAACAAGACGAGCAAATATGTCAGCTGTAAAGATTCTCAACCATCGTGTTGCTTGTTCTGGGGAGTTGATGGTGGGCCGAAAAGATTTAGCAGACAACATTGATTTGATCTGTGTTCTTGAGTTGACCTCGCTTGTATCGATACCACGGATGGTATTGAAGGTCCAGAGACCCGTATCGTGGCCAAGTTTTGCCTTGATGGTCGTCAAAGGGACATCTAATAACTCAGTGACGCTCTCTGTGTTGAAAGTCGACACGATCTGTTCTCCAAGTTTGCCGCCCAAGTTTCGAAGCTTTGTGATCTTGAACCCAGCCATGAAAGCTGACACTGCTCTGTTGCGTATAACAGTTTGTTTATTTGGTTTCTTGTATGCCGAACCCAACTTGCTGAGAAGCTTGTTGCTTGCTACTCCTGCTGAGCATGTGTATCCCAACTTCTGTCGAACCTCCGCCCTGACTTTGCGAACGATCTCGGAGCCGATGAGGATCGCCACGTCGTCCCAATCCGGGTCGACCGTTTCTTGTTCCTCATCCAAATCAACCAAGGCATCGGTCTGCCAATCGAGGGCAACGATGGATGGCAGTGGAAGCTTTTCGGTAGGGTCGTCATAAGGGGGCGGTTTCGATAATTCCGGAAAGCGATCTAGAAGGATTGAATGGACTTGACTCGAGAGGTCAAGGAAGACTTCGTCGATACTTGCTTTTTCCACCTTTTGCAAGTCGGGCGGCAGAGCCTCTTTGATACACGCCAAAATCTTCCGAGACTGAAGACGATAGTGGTCGAGTGAAACCTTGTCTGTTGCGATGTTGGCGGCGGCGTCCTCGCGATATGCCCACTTGTCGTCCCCTTCCCTCCATGTGGCTACATGCTGGGCGATAAGCTCGGGACATAACTTTTTCGCTTCTTCGACATTGCAATGACGTCCAATTCCAAATTCTCGTGCAGGGTAGTTGACGGCAATGAGGCCTTGCCTGTTGAAATGTTAGCATGGAGAAGGGAAAGAATGCTGATATCAAGTGGGAGCAACAATCGAAAGAGTGTTTCCTCTTCTAGGCCGCATATAAATCACGGCGTGGCAAAAAGAGGCTTTCTCGCCCAGGACAAAAAGAAGTCCCCGTCCATTGGTGTAATCGAGACAACTTTGTCTGCCAAACATGATTGTGACCAAGGGTTTCTTGACAAGGATCGGTTGTTACACAGGCCGATTCGAGGGTCCACGATCGCCGGACAAGTAAAGGACATAAATGTTTCAAAAGTTGAGGACAAGTATGGTGACCAACGAGACAGGAGTTCAATTGTCGAATCGTAGTTCAATGCGCTACAGTGCAAAGATATTGAGAAGAAACAGTCTCTGTTGGGTGATCAATTCACGACCATACCAACAAGCACCAAGATCTCAATGACGACTCATCTCACAGGCTTGATGGTAATACAATGCAAGCCTCAACGAAAATCGGTCACTAGCATCCAATCATTGTGGTACCCAGACGATAGAATCAAGGAACAGACTCGATTCTCACGCCAACAGCGGGTATTAGAAATCGAGGAGAGGGGAATGAATATTGCTTTTCATGAGAATGTAGGAGAGAGTGAGGGTAGAAATGCACTTGTGCTCACCATTGTTGAACAGCCAATGGCTTGTCCTCCGATATTCCAAGTCGAACCGTCTCGCACTGCGCATAGAAGGCGTCAAGGTCAATGTGAGCAATGACGCGGAGGGGATTCGAAGTGTTGGATGAAGCAAGCTGCGAGAGTTGGCGATGTGTGAACTGTGAACGCCGCCGGCCGCCCTCGTGCAGTGGTGACGAAGCCCCAAGAGGCGGGTGAAGGGGTGAAGAGGCCATTGAGCGGGGGTTCAAAATATTATGAGTGATTTAGATGAAAAGAAATGCATGTATTTGCATGATGCGGCTGCGGCAAGGCGTTGGTGATGCTGGTGTTTGTTTGGTCCAGTCTCTTTTCCCAGGGAGGATTTCTCGTGTTCGCAGACGCCACAGGCACTCGAATAATACCCCTGTTATCGTGAACCCCTGAAGAGTTGAAGCTGGCGTTTTTGAAGTGTGAGTGGGTTGAGTTATTTGCAGATTGAAGATGGATGTAGATGTTGTGAATAGAAGGAGGAACGCGAGGTGTGATAGGCGCGACATCCGTAGCTTCTTTCCTCTCATGGTAAGATCCACTCTCAAACGTGCGTCTCCTTCCTTCATGATGGCTTTTTAATAATTAGCATATTACTAAGGTACCTATTTTAACTCAACGCATTTCTTTGAATAGATGCCTAGTATGTACTTATGTATTTAGGATATAATCTGTAGGCTTCCTCTCCATGCAGGTGGTGGGCACTCGAGATGCCATCGTTTACCCTCAAATTTTGGCCACCCTACACCAACCACTAAGACCACGATACTTTGAACCGCAACTCAATCCTACGACCAGGCAGTGTGTTCCCTTGCCTTAAAAACTTGAAAAACGCCACCTGCAATGTTTTTAGGTCCTAAGTATCTTCTATGAGGCTCGGGTATTCCGAGTGATAAGATTAGTGTCTTACCGTCGGAGATCCCTATTCGCAATCGTCTCCCCCTCAGGACAGAGGGAAGCTGTTATACTTTTGATGTTGGGCGGTCAACACATCACATTTCTACCATCACGACAAGGAACCAATCTTCATGACTCTAGTATATAATAATACAGTAATCTCGATAAAAACATAAGAAAATGGCATACCAAAGCATTCGCGTTGAATGTGGTGGGTCCGTGGTAGATCTATTCCAACTCGACCAAGCCATTAAACATTAATATAATGTATACTGATTCCTTCCCTCCTCTTTGTGATTCTGTGATTCTCTAAAAACGAAAGGTGTAATCTCTGGGGTATCTAGTTCGAAGCCGTCATCGCCGTATATTTTTCAGGGTCTCCCCCTACAATCCCGTACCGCCTCTTGAGCTCTTCCACAAGGGGTCCAAACTCATAATCGCTCACCATGCTATCGTGTCGGTTGCAGGGTGAATGCCGGATGGGGAGTAGCCATTCGATGATGTTTTCTCCCATGACCGATTTGAAGTTGCGCAGGTATCCCACGTGCCATGGATTCTCACCGGGTTGTGCCTGAAGGATTGCGAATGTGCGTTTTGCTTCGTGGTCTCTAGCCATCATTGGACTCGCTTCCGTGGGCGCAGCGTCATCAGCTTGAATCGATCCATTCATGTGAGCCGCTTCTGGAGCTGTAGGTTCGTCCTCGGGCGTTGAAAGAGGGTAGGTAATGGTGTTGTATTGCTCCGTTGATGGAGTACCGGTGGGGACCCGGACTGCCAGTCGAAAAACCTGGTTCTTTCTGTACAGGTCGATGTTGGTGGTGTTTTGGAAAGCAAACCTCAAAGCCGTGCATGACATGGTCACGGAAAACAAGCCAAACAGACTACCAAGTGCCAGACCGACATAAAGTCGCGCATCTATGCCTTGACCAGCGTTTCGACGCAGGTTTGTGACGTAGGCGCTAGTACCCAGAACTATCAGGCAGTAACATGCGCAGTAGAAGCAAAATTGGATAAAAAAGTTAAATGCTGGTGATATGTTAGTCAAACTGGGCAGAGTTTTGAGCAAGAAAGGATAATACTCACAAGTTTCTGAGATGACGCCGCCCATCCAGGGGCACACATGGTCCATCTTGTACACACATCGACCGTATTCGCTCGAATGATGAGCGCGATCGGGCTTCCAGCTCCTGCACTCTGAGCACCACTTAGGACGCCCGTCGGACTCGCAAATAAAGACGTCCTTGCTGTAGAATTGTTCGAGGCCGGGGCTATCGGGATCCAGATCGGGAGGGTGCCACGACAGTGTTTCGATGTCGGCTCCATTCCTGAACCGCTCGAGGCGTTCCATCTCGGTGGCTTCTCTGTTGAGGGTCCAGGGCACAAAGCCAGCATTGTACTGGATCGTTACGTAGCATCGGATATAGGTCGCGACGGTGAGAACAAAGAAGATGGAGTACAGGGCGATAAGAACAACGGCGGTTGCTGTCATTCCCTTTTCCTCAAGAAGATACTGGACTATTGATAGTTAATTAGATTGAGCTCGAGGCATAAATAATGAAAGAAACTGGATACTTACCACAACAATAGACAATGACGAGGTAGGTTGCGAAACCAACGAGTGCCAGTATCATAACAGGAAGCAGTCGCGCAATCCATCGCGTAGCACAGCGGTTGCTGGTGGATGGTTCTGCCGGCATCTCATTGCTCCAGGCGAGGGTCCAGAAAGACGAAGAAGTGGAGTGAACGCTCTCCGAGTACTCCGGGGAATATATAGAAGGCGACGTGTGCGTCAAGACAGGTTGTGGATGAGTAATGATCTCATCTTGTGATGTTGTCGCATCCAAAGTGGCAGTGGTAGAGGTAGTCGTAATAGGAGCCAAGCTTATAAGAGCCAAGCCTGACTCCGACTCGTCCGGGTGGGCCAGCATAGTGTTAGTCGAATTCACACTGTACGGACAATTTCCTCCTTAATAGGGCTGATGGATTCGATATAGGTAGATGATTGTCGAGAAATCTGGTCAAGAAAATATAGAAGATGAACTTGTCCAAAAGCAGAACAGGCATTCTGTGCTCTTCTTATACTAGAGACCGATTTTTAACTCTTCCAGACGTGAAGTTTGAGGTCCATTTAACTTGCTCGTGATGCAGCCAAATTGACTTATATGTGTGCGTTGGTGAGCGCATTTATTGTCATTCAAGGTTTTACAGTTTCATATCTTATTCATATACAGTTTATTTGAAAAAATGACAAGATAAATTTTCAGTCCCATGAATATGGTCCGGTGATTGGATATACATCATGTTTGTCACTTACTTGTAAACCATATCTGTGAGTCAAGTGGTTTGCGAGCGATAATTCTCAGCCGAGACAGTAAAAGAAATTAAGAAAAATTTATATCGTGAATGAGAGTTTATGTACTATTTAATTGTAAGTTCCAAGTTAGGCATTGCTTTGTCTCAAGGTTTCAATGCGTTCTCAAAGGGTATTTATGCTCTCTATCACCCACCCAAAACCGAGTTGAGGAACCCCACCGCTCCGTGCCGCACTCTTCAACAATGTCTCTCTCTCTCAGCCGAATCTGCTCAAACCAACAACACGGCTCACAAACCAATGGTTTTTCATTTTGTTACATCTGAATAGCAATGCCTCATTTCAGAATTGAATGGCTGTCATGACCTGCTTTAAGAGACACTATTCAGGGATCCCTCCTCTGTAAGCGCTTTTGACCCGTAGACAAAGGGCCCAAATCAAACCAATGGGTAGCAGTCGTCCGCCTTAAGTTCCGCCTTACATAGGTAGGACTTGATAGGTTATTAACAGCCAAACGTGGCTGTTTCTACGTTTCGGTTCAATTATAGTCTTTCTTCGTAAATGGCAGATCACACTCGGACATTCTAAAATTAAGTCCGGGTGTGATCTGTCCCAAGGTTTGGTTGGTTTCAAAAAAGAGCTGAGCCATCAATGACTCCTCAGTAACTCGTCAGCTTCTATGACACGTGCCAACAAGACTAAGGATTATATATAGTAGAAACCCCCATATCAAGTTTGAGGGGACTTGAAGACTCCATTGCTGACCTTGGGGTCCAATGCAAACTAAGATCTACCTACTAAGCCAGGCATGGGAAAGGAAAAGCAGGGACCCCTAATTAAACCAAGCGATAATCATGCCACGGCATTTATGACTACTAATGATCTATTACATGCACATAGCACGTGCAAACCAAAGATTCTTTTAGCCTCGTCGTTGTTGTAGAGAACGACGCTGAAGGGTTCCATTGTCATTGGCCATGAATCCATGATACACATGTTGAGCCTGAGGGGGAAACAACGAGGGGACATTTAGATTTCAGGCATCAAGCTCCTTTCATTGAGGCATCCTAATGCAAAGGCATAGGTACCTTACTAACTAGGCTCATTCATCTTCATCCTTCTAGGCAGGCACCTGGCCATCTTTTCATCCCTTCACAACTACAATCTCGACTTCGAATGCCTTTCTATCATCTCGAAACTCCAATACTCACGTATATTCGCATTCGGCTTCTCAAAAGCATCTCCACTTGCGATGGCCACCGATCCAACCTCTAACTACGAGACCCGAAACGACACTGCTCAGGCTGAGTCGTGTTGATGGATCAACCCATCGAGGCTCGACTAACAACGCCCGTCCGTGATACTAGCATCTTGCAAACCATATGTGACGAGAGCCTGATTCATATCATGCTTTTCACGCTGACAATGCACTTATAGAGCAGGTTCTGTTTCAAGCTCGACAACTCCAAGCTCCTTGTTTGGGTACCATCAAGCAACATCCTGTTCTCAAAGTCCGAAGATTCCCGATGGAGGAAATTTCACAAGGCTCTCCATATCAATATTTACACTCTTGGTATGCACCTGACCAACATCGGCTATTGATGTTGGTGGTGGTGTTCTTTACTGCAAATGCATATCTGCCTCCAATGAGTGGTAAGGCATCCTTTGAGAAGACATATAAGACCAACCCATCTTCTTCCAACTTTCTCAAGTCCTACACGGAGCCTCTTGACTCTTTCATATATCCCTTTCTTTTGTATTATATTATGCGTCCTCAGTTCGATGGCTGTACTAACTAAAGTCCAGGAACTCAGATGTTGTGACCTGAACATCTCAACCATCCCTTGTCCTCCATCCCACAGTCGATTGTAAGTTATCATGCTTGAATCTTTATTTACTGAAACCTAATTGGTCACAGAAGAAAGAACCATCTTTGAAGTCTATTGACATAATTCTCGATGATGCAAAGATTTACGAGCGAAGAACAGACATCTCGGTCCAATGGGAGCCATTCAGATCTTGGAGAAAACTCGTTTGAGTTAGAGCTACAACATCTCTATGTCTTGTACAACTTCTGGCTCTGCAACGAACATGTCAAACGGTCGATATATTGTCTATCTGATCTTTACATGACTCGCTGTCTTCAGATGGGGGGCCTCAAAGTGTCTGTCTCGGCTGGTATCAGAACCAGTTGGCGACCCATGCAGAAGTACCAACCGATTGTGCTTGGCATTTGAGCCTTCTTCACAAAGACCATATTACTCGATGCATATGCGGTATTGCATAAGGAGGGAATATGCACATTGCTTTTGCGCCGGGCGCTCGTCATATGCCCGTTGGTCCATCCGATGTCGGGTCTGCAGAGCCTCATTCCTCGCAACATCTCACTCACTCTGTTCTTGTTTGGGTTTGTCCCTACCTACCTGCCTACTCAAGTTACAACTATATTGTTCCCTGCTGACTTGGTTTTGTCAAAGCTTTGCTGCTGTGCTGTGCCGCGTTCTCGACCCTGTCTGCTCTGCTCTGAGGGTGGGCGTATGGACTCCCCGCTCTTAGGAATGCCACCCCGCTTCGCTTTGCTTTACTTTTCAAGCTACCTACACCTTACATCGTTCGCCCGTTACTTTACAATTCTAGCAAACAACAACAACAACAAGATGGGCAATTCCAAGGCCCAAGCTTCGTTCATGCTGTTAGCCGAAATTCCATCTACGGGAAACCGCATTTCAAGTCTCCATTATTGTTGCTGCTACCAGAGGCTTAGGTAGGCAAACAACCATGCCCGGTGGGGCTTTGAAAGAGTGGTCAACAACGCTTGCTTGCTTTTGCGATGTCCTTCCTATATTTCCACTTACAAAGCCCATGTCATGGTCTATGCGAGGCCAGTCGGAAGTTTGGTAGGTTGGTTGAAGTTGAAACTAACTAAGTAACGGGCCTGTACAACCCTGTGACCAAGATACCCAAGCTTGAGGGGAATATTGTGGTTTTCAGTCTCCTTCTCAACAAGCTTGACATCTCACCATGTGATGCTAACTATACCGAACAAGCAATGGAGAGCCTTGAAGACAACGCCGATTTGACGTTCGACTTCCGTTTCATTCCCACGAGCGATAGCGACTAAGCGAACCCACTCTCGATCATGATGCTCTCTCATACCGCCCTTGAGCATTGCCCGATCGCGCAGCAGGACACCGCCATCGACCACGATCTCTCTCGTCCAGTCTCTTCTTGAAAATGGCTCAAAACGTCATATACGAGTGTATTTGTTCGCTCTGGTTTCAGGAGATGGGTCCTGGTGACTGGCCCAGGTCACGATGAGGTTTCCAAACACGGACCTGTTATTTCGGGGGTCACCAAGTCGTGGTGATTTCCATCACAATCACTGATGAGGCCTCGTCATGTATGGCTGAGATCTTTCATCTCATGGAACAGGTAAGAAGAGGTTTGACTACAAAAGGGTGACATTTAGCTGTTTCTGAAGATGCATTCAAACATCATCTTCAGCTCCGCACATGAACAACACTGCTCCAACTCTAAGATCAAACGCTCAAATCACTAGTTTTCTTCTTCTTTTTAATCCCCTTCAAACTTACAAACATGGCTGCCACAAAGTTTTGGCGATGCAATGACTGCCACTTCGAGAACACATTCAGCTCGGGCGAAGCCTGCGTGAACTACCCATGCCAGGCTAAGTATTCCGCAGATTGCAAAACATATTCTGTCTCTGTCAAGAACTGAGGTCTTCGAAGACAAGCCTCTTCCAGAGTCCATCGAAAGACACGAAGCTGCTTTACCCTGACGACACTTCTCCTACGGAATATCTGGCAGAGGCCATGAGTGATGGCGAGATTGCCATCAGCAAAAATGGGACATCAAAGATACCCAGCACGACAGAAAAAAAAGAGAAAAGGAAGCAAAAAAGTCCCATTGGTTATGAGATACAGGAAAACACATCACGGCTAGAAATAGAAATAGAAAACCTTCCTCCCGGAAGTAGGTGGTTTCTTGATGGCGTTGGAGGATCATAGAGTTGTTCTCCCTACCCCTCCCCTCCTTTTTCTTTCCTTTCTTTCCCTGGTGTTCTTGCTAGATATGTCACTGTTTCCTTTTCCCTTGACAATTCTCTTCTATCTTTTAGTCTTTTACTCTTCTTTTGCTTCTTGTCTGTCTTTACCGATCCTATGTTGTGTATTCCATGGTTTCTTTTTTTTTATCTTCTCTTCTCCTCTCACGCCTCTGCCTTCTGCCTTTTTTTCTCCTAGTTTTTCTTTCTTCTCCCTTTTTTCTTTGGTTTGCTGTTATCTCTCTT
>JABFFJ010000190.1:0-73108 GCA_013623715.1 Fusarium verrucosum
GATCTTCTATATCTCTCCCCCCCTCCCACCCCTGTCCTCAACATGATCAGACTCACTATAACCAGTCTCGCCTCGTTTCCATACCCGCTCTTACCGTGCTGTCGGATCCCGACGTCGTGAGCCGGGACAAAAGTTGGGGGCCTCAATTCTTACTCGAGGCTTGAAACCATATGACCAGAATTATAACACTCATTCTCGTGCATCTTTCTATTCATGTCGTGAGGCTACCAACATTGGCCCTCCTATATCGAGTTACATACAGTCACACTGCATCCCGATGGGCTTGTATGTATGTAAACCTAGTTAGTGCATGCATGATATCCAGTCGGTGAGGAATAGAACTTGGGGCACTGCAGCTTTACAACTACACTGATAATTCTAGATTCAACACCGTGATACATACGTTTTGTCTACTCACGAGTTCATGACCTAGTTATGTTCATATCGTCAAAAGTGGTCATAATTCACTAAACTAAAAACAAAACCCCTGTCTCCCGTTTTTAATTAAATCCCTGCTTTTTTGTTGTCTTGCATGCATATTTATTAGCCACACGCTTCTATACCGCCTCATCCGGACTCCTCCCCGTCTATGACTCCCGTTGATCATCATCTCTATGAGGCCATGATCATCAACTAGTTTGCTTAATATTGTGTTGCAGGCCGAATCACTTCAATATTCCTGTCATGTGGCCGATAAAGTGAGGCGGAAGCTGAGCGAGTTATATCACAGTATTTATCGCCCCTGTCGACGAATCTACCAATAAGCACCAATATAGTCTTTAGCATCTGGGAATCGGACTTGAATATTACAAGTCATTATATTCATAGAGGTCCGTGGGTTACACAAGTGCAAGTATCAGGGGTAACAGTTCAATATGCAGAAAGCACTTAAGGTTTCTGCTCAGACAGCCAGATGCAGCCATTCAATATCAAGTCCAAGTTGTAGTAAATTCAAGTCTTGTAGAATAATGAGAATAACTTCAGAAACGAGAGGAAATAGATAACACATTCTAGTAACACGCCAACACTCAATGCGAACAGATTGTTACATGGTAGACAAATCTCCAATTGTATCCCTAAACTCCCACCTCAAAACCCAGTTCAACACACATATCCAATCCATTTCGCCATATGCTCACTGATGCCCGATCCAATTTTCTGAAAAGACTGTGTAATACTTGTTCTAACTACCTGTAAGTAAAGGTAGCCAAGATACTCGTTTAATCCGCAATATCGACGCTGCTGCGAGAGGAAGCGACAGAGGCAGGACGCGGTGGCGGGATCGGGGGGAAGGCCGGGACAATGTTTGTCATGTTGAGGTCAATTTCGAACCTGGGGATGCTTGCGGTGCTGCGGAACAAGGCAGTCAAGTCATTGCCAAAGGCTGACATCTCGTACGTGTCGTCCTCGCCGAGTGTGACACGACGAACTGTGGCTCTCAGAGGCACATTGCCACTGTAGGCACGACCTGGGAGATGGAGGTATGGTGGCGAAGAGGCGGCTGAAAAACCAGAGGGTCGCATGTTTGCCTCACTGAGTGCGACTGTCTGCAAGAATTTGATAGTAGGCGAGACATTGATGAGCATGTTCTTCTTGCCGTTGCCGGGCCAGTTGATGTTGAGGCGCGCAGGATAAGTCCTACCACCTACTGTGTGTGGAGGAATGGGGATAGTTCTTCCTGGTGGTGGTGGAGGAGGAACAATCGAAGGGCCTGGTCGAATACCTGCGACTGGTACTGGAGCTGGAGCTGGCATTTGATGACCCCAGTTACCCCATTGAGGAGGAGGAGAGATGCTGCGAGTAGGCATTCCCGTTGGACGAGGAAGATTCATTCCCCGAGGAGGAGTACGACGACTAGTAGGCTCATCACTGTCACTACCAGAGTGTACCTCTACTCGGTTTGGGCGTGTGTTGGCTGATTCGCCCGTAGCTCCTCGGCCACTGCGATGATGGCTCCTTCGGTGCGATCGACGAGGAGGAAGTACAGAGTCGTCAGAGTCAGAGTGAAAAGCCTCGCTGTCAGAGGAACCACAAGCAATGACATCTGGTTTCACCAAGCCACCTCGCATGCCAGCCGAGCCCTTGGACGTAGCACCAGGGAGGAGATCGTAGCCGTGGCAGGTTACATGCTGATCTACCAGGCGAGCCGAGGCCTCGTGAAGCAGTTCGAGGGCACGCTCGGGTTTAGATGCCTTGTTCTCGAGAATCTTGGTGCGCTTCCCACCATCTGTCTTGAGAACGAATGCACACCACTGGTTGCTCGAGTCGATCCGGGTCAAGACATCAAAGTCAGCCTCTGAAGTTCCGATAAAGGCACGACAGTTCTCTGTAGGTCAGAAGGGTTAGTTGTGTTTCCCAAAGACTAAAGTAGATAGACTTACGCAGAATGAGACTCTCCAAGTCCAGATACATCAGCGCCATGTCTGACTGAGGTGGGAGTGCTGGATTCTGACAGGCTCGACGCAGTAAGGTCATTGATGAATGAAAGAGGTTGGTAAAGGACCGTTCAATGTGCTGAACAGAACAGAGATAGATGATGGCTTGGTAGATATGGAGTCTTCTTTGCAAGGTGGAAGTGCAACACCTTTATGTATGTATGCAGAGCAAAGGGGGGAGTGTGGGTGTCCAGCAGCAACGCCATCTTTCTTATACCTCATCCGTCAAACAACAAGCCTTCAAGGAAGTTGTCTCTTAAGATGACGCCCCCCATAGCAAGGCGGCCAGTAATGTTTGAGGGACCATGGGAGGTATAGCCGAAGAGTACAGTATAGCTCGGACACACTTGGTGAAATGTTTTGCAGAGCAAACGTCGCTCAAGCAGACCCTCTGATCTCTTTCTTTTCTTCCTTACCGAGGCCATCATTTTTCTCGTGATTCATGCTGTGTAAGTTGGGCACAGTCGAGCAGCAGACAGACAATTCGTAATCGTGATACCACGAAGTGCTTTGGTAGAACCTGATAGACACGTCGTGAGAATCGTGGCTATCCGCTGAGAAACCAAGTATTCCCAAGGGCCAATGCCATGGACGGGCACTATGCATTCCCGTCAGTCGCTCTGAAACATACTTAGTGCAGGCTGCATCTAAGACAATTTTGAGCCAGTGATTGCCCAGGGGTATTCCTTTCTTGTTCCCGTCCCGTGCAGTAAGCAACCGTCCGCACTCATCTTTCTGCCTTGTTGCATGTATCCTTTTAGTTTGTGATTGTGCCACATATGGATACAAAATCAGAGCAATCCCTGGCCTCTGATATTGAGCTTTGTCCTCAATTGGTTTTTAGCAAAACAGACAAACTAGAATAGAACAGTTAGCAAACATTCAATCAAGCAAGCAGCCATCGTGTAGCCAACAAACGGCTCACTGAGTCCGGTCCGGTGTTCGCCTTATAATAGAATGATTGGACACCAACGTCCCAGCCGACCAGCCATCTCAACTCAGCTTCTTGACAAAGCAATATTATCTGACTTAGCTGAAGGCAAAGTGAACGGGATTGTCCATCCAATCATGTTGTTAAGGGTTTTCAGATATAGTCATGTTGATAAGTGAATGCCCTATTTCCCTTCTTTTTGCTCCGGTTTCCCGGTTATCCAGGATATGCATGCAATAGTTGTCATGACGATCTCTGCCTCAACTTCAAAATGTCCTCCCATCCATGGTAACTTCATTCGATAACGAGGCTGATGAGAGACTGTCTTGCATTTGACTCTAATTGCCTCATGTCGCAAAAGATGGTTGTCCCAGAAAATACGGTCAAGGAATGAATGGACAAACAAAATCGAAAATCCAACCGAAACACATCTTATTATACTCCGTAGAGTCGTAGTATCGTACATATAACAGCTTCAGCCACTGCTGCTCTGTAGTCGTTCCAGTCGCGCAGTGACAGCATCCACCAAGGCTGTTTCTCTTGATAGCAACCCTTGAACCTGTTGCAACTTCGCCCGGCGAACCTCGTGTGGGATTCTTATCTCGGCCGAGGGTGTGCTAGGTCCATCAATGTCCCCTGTCACCTTGTTCATGGCCTCCACTTCGGCTGCGAGATCAGCCTGTAGATGCTTGATATCTTCCAGACGTTTCCACAACTGTTTCGCCTCCGCTGGCGACGCCTTTGCCTTAGACTTGCCCGATGCCTGCGCCGCATAATCCGGAGCCGAGATGCTTGATTCCATCGACCTAACTTCCTCCACGAAAGCACGTTCCTTGGCACTCAAGTCACGCGTCGTCGCCTTGCCTACAATCTTGCGCAGATTTTCGAGGCGCCGGGCAAGTTGATCCTGGCGGTCCCTTGCTGCAGTAACCCGTCGATCATACATGGCATTGTCCGCCTCTCCATCCCGATGTGACCCGTTAATCGTGTCAATCTTGCCCTTTACTTCATTGGCCTTCATGACTTGTTGCTTGAGCTCACTCTGGAGAAGCTCGCATCTCCTGAATACTTCAGCTGCAGCCATTCCAAGGCGATGCGTCTCATCTGCCAAAACCTTGTGGGCGTCGGTAAAGATCTGCAGTGTGAGCGGGCTTAGCCGTACTTCCTGGTTAACAACCGTCTTGTGTCGCGATGTTCGGAGCCTCTCCAGCAGTGTCGGCAGAGCAGAGCCCTCGTCAAACGTATGCGATGGGTTGAACACAGGGCGAGGCTCATAGAAGTCCAATGGTGCCATGCTGGTTTCACGTTCATAACTGGGGCTCTCCTGACGAATTGGCGCAAGATCGACTTCAGGTGTGTCAAAAGTCAGGGCGATGGGCTCGTAGGGAGTTGCCGAGAGGAGGAAGTAGCCGACATCAGGGTCTCGCAGGACATTGCATGCAGCCAAGGGCACCGCGATATCGGCAGTGGGCTGCGAGTAAATACGGTCCCTTGTCGATTGAGAGTTCACAAGCAGGCCGATTCTGAAATCAGTTCCTGCTTCAGAGTCTCCATTCAACTCGCTCTCAAGACGGAAGATCCAAGAGGTAAGAGAGATGAATGTGATGGCAGCATGATGCGTGACAAAGAAGTTGTATCGGGATGTGACATCGGTGCTGAAGACCGGCCAGCTATCCTCATTCACCTCCACAGGGGTCATGGTATCAATGGCCTGGAAGGAAAGGAGGGATGGAGGATCGGCTTCAGCGAGAAGTCGGCCGAGTTTGCTCCTGTTCTTTGGGGGCAGCCACTGAGCCTGGATACCCTCAAGATCAAGGTATACACGGACTTGGCCACTCGTTGACAGGAGACAGATTACAGCAAGAGATAATCCTTCCTGATCCCCATCATCCATATCCAATTCCTCGTCCTCGCCCATCATGAGCTCGTCTGTCTCTGTCTTCTTTCCGATGACGAGCATGTCAGTGACAGAAGTATCCAGCTCATCGCCAGTCTCAGGATCTGACTCAAGCTCAAAGGGGCCTTGCAAGCGAGGAATGATACCGGGTCGGGTCGGTCGTGTATAAATCTCCGTTATGGGATCCCCGATTGGTCCTTCTAAGATCGTCGGCTCTTGAGAATCCAGCTCGCCCATCCATTCTAACTGTTGCTGCGCGAGCAGCTTCTCTTGCTCTCCAACCTCGGGATCATCCTCGATACTGGCAACTGTAGTGACGATCGACACCGAAAGTGAGGGAATCAGGGTCGGAGGAGGTGCCCATTTCTGGGGCAGGAGAGGACATAGGGCGTAGACGTCTCCCTCTCGCATAGCTATCCACAAGGTCATGGGGTTCCAACCACCAGCCCCTTTTGTAGAAAAGCTGGCGGCAGCTACCTCCATCTCGAATGAATCAGGTGAGAAAGCCTTGTTAGTGGCCGATGTAGAGGCAGAAAAGTCCTGGTCCAGCGTCGTACCATCCACCAGTTTCTTCAGGTCGACAGACGTAGTAGGTGTGTCGAAGGACCATCGATCGGTGGTTGACAGCTCCCAAACACGAACGATAGCATCCGCAGTAGTCGTGACAATGCAGGAGCCACTAACTCCCAGTGGGTGCCATAGAGCCGAGACGATGGGGGATCGAGAGGTGACGTGAGTGGTAGGGCCCAGGGTGAAGATCTTGGGCTTGAGAGGGCCAGTATCTTCGCTGGTAAGATGTGAAGGATCCGGGAGGACACAAATGTGGATAGTATGGGTTGTCAATATTGCCAGAAAGTTCGAGTTCGGGGACATAATGAGTTGTCGAATGTCGTCGGCAGCCGGTGTTTTGATTGTCTACACAATAAGTCAGCTGCATATTTACATGTCATGATACTTGAACCTACCCTCAATCCAGCCGCGTTATCTAGGCTCTCATCATCCACTGACTGTGCCGAGTCTTCGCGCTTGATACGAATGTCTTGCGATGACCTCCCCCTGGCAAAACGAGTCGCCCATCCATCTTTCAAATACGCAAGATCTCCCCAGCGAATCTCGCGACCAACAGCAACAAATACTTCAGTGCCTCGACGAGCAATGGTTCTGCGGGGACCAGGGGCGCTTTTCTTCTTGGAAGGGTATGTCGATTCCAAACCGCGAGACTTGGACGTCTCAGGTGATGGCTCAAACAGACGATAGCCGGGAGAGTTGCTAGACAGCCAAGCTGCCGAATAGCTCTTGACCTTGGGCATGATGAAAGACCAGAGTCAGAGTTTGCCGGTAAAGATCGGCGTGTAGCTTCGCGAAGCTGGTAGGGTGATAATGCGACCCGTATAAGCTACAGAAAGTAAATGTAGTTGGGCGTCCAGAAGTGATCGTTTTAATGTTTTGTAGAAAATAACGAGGCTGAAGATCGCTGGCGCAAGACCCAGTCGCTCAAAGCTTTAGCGGCTGTAACCACAGCACCAGGAGCAGGCAGTACGCCACACGCACCGCCACATTTATTCTCATGGCCCACTCTCATCGCAAGGCTGCTTCAGCTACACCAATATCAACATCACAAGTATTGAAGAACTCTAAGAAGGAGAGAAAGGCTCTTTCGCGTACAAAATTTTCTGTCTTGGTATCTTTCGGATATAATCCAATCACCGTTACACACATACTTGGTCAGGCCTAGCGACAATGCGACCAGGCGTCAGAAACACCGTGGACCGTCTCGATAGGCCGAGCGCCTACTACCAGAACCGCGTATGGCATCCATTCCACCCTTCTCACCAATATGTACTGACGCCTTACTAGAGCAAGCGAAGACGCGATCGCGATGACGACCGCAACGATCAACCTCCAGAGCCTCAGGTCGACCCCCTGGCCAACGCCACGACCCTCTACGTTGGCAACCTGTTTGTCTCTCCCAGTACCAGTCAATTATCAGAAGCTAAACGTCCAACAGATCCTTCTACACAACCGAAGAACAAGTCTACGAGCTTTTCGCAAAGTGCGGCGAAATCAAGCGCCTCGTCATGGGTCTCGACCGCTTCAACAAGACGCCCTGCGGTTTCTGCTTCGTCGAGTACTACACACACCAAGACGCCCTCGACTGCTTAAAGTACATTGGCGGCACCAAGCTCGACGAGCGCGTCATCCGTACCGACTTGGATCCCGGTTTTGAGGAGGGACGTCAGTTTGGTCGTGGCAAGTCTGGTGGTCAAGTACGCGACGAGTATCGCGAGGACTTTGATGAGGGTAGAGGAGGTGTCGGCAGGGCGATACAGGCTGAAGAACGAGACGAGTACGCTGAGGGGAAGTAGGTAATTAAGCAGAGGTTGTCTCTGGAGTGAGATTTGGGACTCGATACCCTTGTATTTTATAATAAAGAGCCTTCGGTATTTAGAAAGATGAACCGCATTCCCTCTATGTGCATTTATGGCATGTCTTCCCTTGTCTCTCTTCCCAATGCGCGCCCTTGGTCTATTCCTACACCGGCATTCAGGACCGCCTCCAAAGCTTTTGTGTTGTATCATGTTGGCAAATGTTGTCGTAACATAATCTCGCAAATTCGTAGTTGAAACATAAGTGTTGTACATGGACCCCAATGCGGATCTGCCCGCAATTCCCGCTGTGGGATGAATACGCCGTTCTCCATTCGATCCTCGACCCGGTAGTCCTGCTCCTCCAATTCTGTATGATCGACTGTCTAGTAACCGGGAGGATTGACTCGCTGTGACACTCTTGTCCACTTGGGTAGCTCTGTGAAATTATTAGTATTGTGATCCATGGTCTGAGCATAGTGACATACTGTGAATGCCCTTGCGGTAACGCTTGGCCTTTCGGTCAAACATAGTGTACTTGTCCTTGGGCAGCATCTCCGCCTCGGTAGGCATCTCAGCCTTCCATCGCTCAAGGGCCTCGAGAGTCTGTCCCTTCTTGGCAAGAGCAGCGTCAACGGTAGCTACAACGTTATCGACAGCTCGGAGACGAAGTCGGTGACGGCGCTTCTGGAACTTGGACATCCGCCAAGGAATCTTCCATAGAAGACCACTGGAAAGAGGATTCGTGATGCGGAATGCGCCGAACATCGTGGAGGATTGTTGCGGGTTGGGAGAGACACAGGTCGGAGGAGGGCTTTGGTGATTGATTATCGAATGAACGTCAACTTTTTCCCGCGGCTGTGAGCCGCATAGACGCTTAGCGCAGGAAAGCAGAGCTGGTTGGCTGCGTTAGCGGGGAAGTCCAGCGGAACATTGTGAGACCCGGAACGCTGGGGACGGCGTCTCAGTGGGGGATTCTGATCCAGTGGGGGACGGGGAGCTTAAGCTACAGACAGACAGCGGCGCAAACATTCCGTCCAGTCCATCACAGCGAGCGCATCCGACATCGACGTGTCTATTATCAAAGCCCTTAGATATCGCCTCTACAGCGCAACCAAACGAGACTTCTGGCGACCGATCGATGCAACACGCGACATCATGAGTTACTACTTTGCCATCGTAGGCACTCAGGACAACCCTCTGTTCGAGCATGAGTTTGGCACCTCCAAACAGGGCGGCGACGGCCAGTCGCGCTTCAGTGACCAAGTCCGCCATCTGAACCAGTTTATTCTTCATTCGAGTCTTGATATTGCAGAGGAGGTGCAGTGGTCACATGGACAGATGTGAGTGGTTCCAGCCATGAGGAGGATAGACAAGGGGCTTTGCACGACATGACGATTCAAAGACATTGAATGATGATAACGACTGACATCTCTTTGTTCAGGTACCTAAAGTGCATCGACAAATTCTTCAACAACTATATATCATGCTTCGTCACCGCCGGCAACGTCAAATTCCTTCTCCTCCATCAACCCATTGCCCCGACTGGCACATCGCGTTCATCAACCGCAATTGGCGCCAACCCTACCAGCCCAGCCACCGAGGAAGCTATCAAGATGTTCTTTACAGAAGTGTACGAGAATTGGGTCAAGGCCATCATGAGCCCCTTCTACCGCGCCAACATGGAGGTGCGCAGTCCTGTCTTTAGAACAAGAGTAGCGGCAGCGGGGAGGAAATATCTTTGAGCCTTGATAGATAGTTACGTGTTGTTATGATACCATATTTGCATTTAAAATAGAGACATATCTCATGTTTGCTTATTCATTAAGACACCCTAGCAGTCTATATTACTAGCGGTGAGGCATCGATCGTGTAATATGGTCATACGCGTAGGGTCATGGGAGAATTATCAAGTGATCAATGTTCGATGTGGTATTCATTTCGCAAGGTCGTCTTCCATGACGCCTATGGTAATATCATATCCGTGAGTCCCCAACGCCATAGTCAAATACATCCATCCCAGTGCCTGTAAAGGTGCAACTGTATAATCCATCTCAAAGTAAAGCGAACCACCCGGTGAGGTAAAAGAATCGCTTAACCACCGAAACCGTAGAGGGTGCGGCCCTGTCGCTTGAGGGCATAGACAACGTCGAGCGAGGTGACGGTCTTGCGCTTGGCGTGCTCAGTGTAGGTAACAGCATCGCGAATGACACCCTCAAGGAAGGTCTTGAGAACACCACGGGTCTCCTCGTAGATCACTGAGGCATAATGTTAGCATCTTGATGTGCAGGTGGGTTATCATTGTGAACTTACTGGCAGAGATACGCTTGACACCACCACGACGAGCGAGACGTCGGATAGCGGGCTTGGTGATACCCTGAATGTTGTCTCGCAAAATCTTTCGGTGACGCTTGGCACCACCCTTGCCGAGGCCCTTTCCGCCCTTTCCGCCTGAGATGAAGTTAGTAACAAGTCGTGAAGTGAGGCTGTATGCAACCCATCAACGCGTCAACATGATCGTCAATGACAACCATGCATCGACACGCGATGATGCATCCAAGATAAAATAGTACTTACGTCCAGTCATGATGATAGATGAAGGTGATAAAGTCTTGATGAAAAAAGATGAATGTGGCGCGTTATCGCGATGTTGTAGATGACGTTGGTTGGTAGAAGACGCGTTGAAGTTGCGGAGTGAGAAGAGTGAAAAGGGAAAATGGAGGCTGCGGGGGGGCGAGCAGGCGAGAAATAAATACGTGCAGGCAATCAGTAAAACAATAACAACTGCAGGCCCAAAAATCACTGCTAAAATGCGGGCACCATCAGCGAAAAATAGGCTCCTAAAATCGTTATTCTTGTGGCGCTATACCGCTTTTGGATGCGCGCGTGAGAGGTGCCGCGGTTCGATTTTTTGATTGGTCGATACATCAGATCACTCCCGTCCCGCAGGAACCGTGAAAGTGCAACCAAAATTGGAGGGGAGGCGGGGGAATAGCCCGACGTCTCGTTAATGTCAGGTACGCGCTTTTGTCTCGAACAAGAACTCCAGTATAGTCACATTCGTCTATATTTTGGATATCATCATGACTTTAAAGAGTGTTTACTAAGCTAGTACATCTAGACAGGTCCCCTTGTAGTAGTCTATCTCGGAAGTACATTCTAGCTTGATCATGCTCGATCGATTTTACAACGTAGAGCAGATCAGAATATGTAGTTAGTACTTGTTCCATTCGCCCTTCTAACAGTGCATGAATACATTAATTAAAGAGTCGTACCAAAGTAACCTGACTGCAGAATCAATCAATGCTCCAAAACTCCTCCTCATCCACGTTTGCACTGTGACCTTCAACTGCTCAACGCGTAAAAACTAGCCAACTCATCTCATGCATACCACGCGTCCATCTACTACACGAATAGTCTCACCACCACACAAATATCATGTAAACCCGAATCCATAAACATTAATAGGCTCAACCTTTTTACTCTGATTATCAGGGTATCCGTTCACCAACTCGCCGCGCTCTAAATGCCTATCCTCGAATCTCCATAGTGTACAGGTACTACAACGCGTGGATGCTTATGCTCATGCTACATATACACAAAGCGAAGCCCGCTCTTCCATTTGCGCGCAAGAGTCCAAGCCGCTCGCTCAACCAGCCTGGTCATACCAGAAAACGCCAATGCCATGCCCATGCTCTCGTATCAAAGTCAACAGTAGCGCCGACCACCGGCCCCCCCATCCCATATATTCGATTCGACCCTTGCAGCTCGACCACTCCGTCGCCACGTTCCATATACTTCATTATGCTGATCATCTCAAAACCAAGGCTACCAAACGCAAGTGCAGACTCGCCAAAATCGCAATGTTCATTACAATCATCACATCGTCGAGTCGTCCATCTCCACGTCGTCCTCGAAACTCTCGATGGCTTCCTTGATCCGCTGGCTTGCCTATTTTACCGTTAGTATCGGTCACTTCTAGTTTCAGGCATTCAATTGACTTACCTTGGGGTCCAGGGCAAGGGCAATAGTAAAGTGTCGCACTGAGAGCTGCTTTTCGCCCATGCTTCTATACAGTTTGCCGAGGAGGAAGTGAACTGTCGCCTCATCTGGCGCCAAGTCTTTAAGTATCATCAGCTCCTTCTGTGCCGCTTCTAGTTGGCCAACAGCAAGCAATGCTCTGGCCTTCTTGTATCGAGTTTGCGCTGCACGAGGCGCGAGCTCCACTGCTTTGCTATAAGCCTGCAGAGCAGGCATTATTTGCTTCTGCTTCTCCAGCACTGTTCCGATGCAGGTGATCAAAACCGCATTGTTGGGATTGATGCTTTGAGCTGCGTGGAAGTGGGTGTACGCCTTATCGTAGGCACCGAGGCGCTCTTGGACCCTTCCAATGCCATAGTAGGCATTGTAATGGCGTCGATCGGCTGATATTGCCTGGCGGTATGCCGTGAGTGCCTTGTCATATTCTTCATTGGTAACATGCTCATGCCCTTGTAGGGTAAAAGCATATGCAAACTTGGGGTCCAGTTGAGTTGCTCGTTTGAAACACTTGAGAGCTTGTTCGTGGTCGCGTGCTAATGACCAAGCATTTCCCAAAGCGCACCAAGCCTGTGGTGAGAGCCAGGCCGAGTCGACCAACTCGTGTGCGAGAAAAGAGAGATCAGTTTCTCGTCTCAGATGCCACAGAATTGTGGAATACACCTCCATATCCTCCAGTCGCGACGGCGCTTGCACCCGCATCTTTCGGAAGAACTTTTCAGCTTCGGCATATGATGCCTGCTCATAATGAGCCCGACCCATCTGCGCAAGCACCCAGGGTGTGCTTTGATGGGGCATGGGGAGCGACTGGAAATGCTGAAGACTCTCGGTGCATTGGAACTGCGATAATGCGTAGTATCCACTTGCAAGCTTCTTTGTGAGTTCGAGCATCCATCTGAGTCCTTCCTCGAGTCTTGAAGCATCCAACTCCGATGTCTTGTGCACAGGCGGTGGTGGAGGAGGGGCCTCCTTGGCTTTCGGTGCCTCACTATAATCGACATCGACCTGTGTTTCTTCGAGAGGTTTGCGGTTACCACTGACCACGCGGCCAACACTAGAGCCACTGGATCCAGGTCGAACGATTCGAGAAATTGGGGGCCTAGCCTTCTTCAACTCCCTGACAGCCGAAGTTCCTATCGTGGTAGCGCCCGAGTTGGCTTTGGACGACGGTCTAAACATGTTGAGCCGTGCGCTGCGTCGAGTTGTTGCTGCTGGCTCTTCTGGGTTTGTCGTTCGTTGTGCCGGGTGCCCTGATATAGTTCGTTTCCTCTCCGCCGCTGGTATAGACGGTCGCAACGATGCTGAAGGCGCGGCGTTAGAGGCATCAGTCATCACGTTTTCCGTCGATTGCTCTGGATGTCCTTTATCTTGCGCCCTTGTGCGCCGTGATCCTAACCGATAGTTCATTCGTGGGGGCGCCTCCTGGCCTTGATCGACAGCCTGAGCATGCCGTGTCCTGCGAGGCGGTGCCTGGGGAGGCTCATGGGGATGGCCGAGGCGGGAGGAAGTCGTGACTGAAGATAACGGAGCCGGAGGTGTCTCCATGCCGTCGAAGCCAGAGCTGCTGTTAGTCGATGTCGCATAACGCATGCGTCCCTCTTGGATCTTCTGCATGAACTCGTTCTTATCGACTTCCTGACCAGAGTCGCCGTTAGTCAGCTCATGGATAGTGGTAGAATGGCTCGAGCTGAACGGATCGTTTCCCATGTCTGTTGTAGCATTTCGTTGCGACCTCTTCGTAGGAACCTCGGGAACAATTGGGACAGATCCTTCTCTTGACATCGACAGGCTTATATCCAGGTCGAAGCTATGGACAAGCGTATCGTTGGCTTTGAAAATGTTGGGCACGCGAACTGTGACGCCTAGGTCACAAAGAGCTGCGAAGGCGTCCCACATGAAAGGGTTGAGCTGGAGAGCCTCTTCAAAACAGGCAACCGCCTTTTTCTTATCGTCGTGGCCGCGATGCAGTCTTCCCAGAAGACATAGAACTGCAGGCGCATCGGGAAGAGCGGTTCTTGTGGTTGCGCTATGCTTCCCTAAGCCACATTTTGATGCCCAGAGACTCCGGGCTTTCTCCAACGCGGAGATACCATCCTTGTAACGTTCAAGGGCCAAGCAAGCTTGAGCAAAGACCCAAGCACAACCCAGATGAACGCCGCGATATCCTATAGGTTTACCGACATCGTAGGCGGAGCGAAAATCGCCAAGTCGCAAATGACATAGCGCATAGAGGTATGTAGACTCGCTGGACCTGGTGTCCTGTGCCAACAAGCGTTCGGAGAAGAAGAGGGCATTGGGATATGAGTCGTTATCAAGATGATAGTATATCACTTGTCTTAGGAGGCCGGTTATGGCCGTCGGAGTGGGAGCCATGCTGGATGTTGCTGTCCAGCGACAAGGCTTGAGGAGGAGGAGGTTGGGGGGTTCGGACGGTGATGGCGCTGACGGAGTTGCCTAACGACGTGTTCTGGCCATGAGACGGTCGATAGATAGAATCGAAATAAAAATAATGATTCAATGGTAATTAACCCCGACAGTTTGCGACCGACAGGATGGTCTGGTTGACCAAACAGTTGTTTGTTGTCGTTCTAGGCCGTTCGCGTGAGTGGCGGGGACCAGCCAGGTCGAAAGAAAACAAAGCAGGCGTGGGTCGGTCGCTAGACGGTCGCAGTCGAAATCGACGTCGTGAAAGGAATTAATGATTAGTTAATAAAAACAACAAGAGATGCAGAGCGCAAGCAAATTCTTTTGATCCGAGGTAGCGCCCTGATGTCGCAGTCGCAGCCTAGGAAAGGAGCAGGAGGTCGTCAAAAGTAAGTCGTTAAAGTCAAGCGGCGTCGACAGGCTCTCAGCGTTTCGTGAGCTGGAACGGTGGGTCCTAATGAGCGAGCGAGCGAGCGAGCGAGGATGTTGATGATGGAGATGGGACTGAAGTCCTAGGAGACTCAAACGTATAGAAGGGATGAAGAAAAAAGAACAAATTTCCCTGCTACCAGCTAAAACGACTTCGATATGAGTTGCTCATGATATTGGATACGATGCGAATTCGACCTGACCTTGGGAGATGCGGTAGGTAGGTGCAGTGCAGTGAGTGAACGTTATGAACGTGCCTGCGTGAAACAGACCCAGGCCTGAATGTTTGGTGGTGACGGGACGGGTTGGCCAAGCGCGCGGAACCTGCCTGGCGTGATTGGGAGGATCTGATTGGTTCAGGGTTGCGCCTAGCAACCAGCCCCCAGGTATATGTACTTGCAGCTACGTACAATTTAATGCTGAGGTTTAGGTACTCGAAACTACACATTCTAATCCTTCCAGCCACTGAGATTTGGCTATCCGGGGCAGGCGTCCGTACCTGCAGCCTGGGCTTGTACTCCCAGCCAATTTAATAAATGCAGATATGAGCGGCATGTCGTATCCAAGGTACAGACTAGGGCTGCTGGATACCTCTAGGGGTTTGTAAAGGAGCGTGCTCAGGCAAATTTTTTAATAAATGTTTCTCGAAGTAAAGTTTCCTACAAGTAATCCAGTCTATATCATAACGCTGCACTGAATTATCTTCAGATTCCATTGTGAATGGCACTGAAGATTGTTTGTTCAATACCATATGTCCCCATCAAATAGGAACCCCTTTATACGTTCTATTAGTCGAAATTTCAGCATCGCTCAAAAGGGATTCCGTATCAGCAAATGCACAATATCAACACGGCAATATAGACGGTCATAGTTTTGAATGGTAGAACACAATGTTCCCAGAGATTCATTCATCATAACTGAGTATCCTATATCCACCACTCTTGCTGTGAGCAAGATCCTGATGTTCCCATCATTCCCTTCCATCACAATGTCAGGATGCAACCAAGCATCTCGACCACTGACTAGGACAGTGTCCACATTTAAGCAGCAATGGTGACCTCAACCTCAACACCGGCCTCGACTGTAAAACGGTTAGACTCTGCGAAACTGCTCCAAGAATTCGGAATCCCTTACTGTTGACGATGACGGACTTGACGACCTCAGTGGGGGCGTGGAGGTCGATGAGGCGCTTGTGGACGCGGAGCTCGTAGGAGTCCCAGGTCTTGGAACCCTCACCACAAGGGGTCTTGCGGGTGGTGATCTTGAGGTTCTTGGTGGGCAGACGGACGGGGCCCTTGATGGTGAGGCCCTTGCTGCGGGCACGCTCAATGAGCTCAGCGCTGACCTTCTCAAGAGACTGAACCTTTCGGCTGGTCAGGGTGATTCGGATGCGGTGGCTCTTCTGTTGGAGGGGTTAGCATCGTGGGAGGAAGATGGCAGTGGCAGCGGTATCAACGTACGGGAGCGTCACCGACTTCCTTCTCGTTCTTCTGGTGAGACATTGTGAATGGCTATCAAGACTCGGCAAATGCGACTGCAACGGTAACGTGATGACGGCCTGGGAGGGATGAGGGATTGATTCCTTTTGTTGTAGAAGTGTTTAGCTTAATTCACGATTAAACCCCAATTAACAAAAATTGTGTGCTTATCTATCGCTTATCGCATCCCCCACCACAAGGCACGTGATATGGCTGGGGGTAGCTTGAAGCTCTGACTTACACTTGAACAAAGTTGTAAAACAGCAAAACAACGAACATGATACAACAGAATGAATAAACTCGGGTCAGTAAAATCAGAAACAAAAGGATTAAGTGCATTCATAGGTGTATTTCCTAATATCTACTTTAATATAATTGTCCAACCTTCTCTTGTTAGTCCAATCTGCCTACCTACAATGGGTACCACCTACTAAGCAGTTCAGCCCAAGACGGAAAGTGGAGGTACCTATTAGATCGTTGCAATTGCAACTGCTTCCCTGTCATCAGCATCGTCATTCCACTTCTCAAGTTAACACATAGTTTCATCCAACCTCGTCAATCGCATAATCAGACTCCCATCATCTCGTGACAATGGCTCAGAAAGCGAAAAAGGACCGCGCAAAGTCCAATGCGGCAGCGCTCAACAACCTCCACATCGGTTCTCTTATCGTCAACGGCCTCTTCATCGTCTCCCACTTTCTCTTCCGCGCTCGCTCCCTCTGGCTCTACGGTCTCCTTTCTGCGCCTGCACTCATCTGCGAGTATGTCCTCGAGGTCTCCGGCAGGCCCAAGTACGACCCGAGCACGCGGGCGCTTCGCACCGCTGGTGAGGATCTGTCCTCTCCCGGTCTGACCGAATACATGTTCGACGTTATCTGGATCACCTGGGCAGCTGTGGTTCTCGTCATTCTCTTCGGAAACAAGGCCTGGTTCTTGTGGCTCGTCCTTCCGGCATACGGTGTGTATCTGGGAAGTGGATTACTTGGCATGGGAAAGCAGAAGATGGCGGAGTTCCAAGGTGCTGGTGATGGAGCTGGTGCGGCTCCTCAAGGCAACCGCAGGGCGAGGAGGGCTGCCTAAATGACTCGATTTTGTCTATCGGCTCTATCTACATCGGTATTCTAAGTCGATCTGGCTGCCTAGGGGCTCTCCTTTGGGCGCTCTCCCGACCATCGCTCAAGGGTATCATCGTCCACATTACGGACCAAGACATGAATGTGCTCTAGAGCACGCACACTCTGCAGGGCGACCCAATTCTTGAACCACAGCACTCGACTCTGGCCATCTGGTCCCAAATCATCGATGAATGTCTTTTGGACGAACGACCGAACCAGCTCTCTACTCTCAGGTGCCATGTCACCAGTCTCAGAGTCAGTAGGGATAGTTGTGCGCAGCCATACGACAATATGTCGAATGTCCGGCTCCAGGCCATAGGGCCAGTCGTTGATCAAGATGCGATAATCTGAGGGGTCCTCAAAAGGGATGGTAGATTTAGGTGTGAAAGGCGGACTACCCCATTCCTTGGGTAGACGGTTGACAAGCAGGTAGTTTGTCATGGAGCCATACTCTGCTTTTGTCTCTGCAGTCCATGTCATATACCGGCGAAGATCAGAGGGCTTGCGCTTCAGAACAGAGAGGTTGTTGGTCTCTGTATCTTATTAGTGGCTGGACTTGGAACACAGAATAGGTGCAGCAGATGTTCAATTAGAGCCACTTACCGATGATTTCTTTCAACTCGTTCCAGTCATGTTTGTGAAATTCTTCATCTGTTTGTGAAAGAACCCATTTGTCGACTTCAGTAAGGGGGAAGGGCGATTCTTCCGGCGGATTCTCACCCATCTTGTAAAAGGGGGTTGCAGATGTGTATGGTCTTGAAGATTTCCTCTGCCGTGTGCGATTAGGAGTATATGTGTATAATGGCGTTCTCTTGCGTATAGTTGTTACTTAAATTGTAAGAAAATGATATCTATACGCTTTGCTCAAGGGAGGTTTGATATAAAACTCACTGGTTCGCATGCGGTGAGAAGTTGACCCCAGCCGGATTATGTCAGCTGCTTTGCCGCAGCGAGCCATCATGTTGCACATGAATGAGGAACAATTATTATTACAGAATAACTATAAATGATTATCGCTCGAGTCAAGAGAGTTATTTAGAGATGGACGTTAATCAGGATCGTCACATGTAAAGAGTGTGGTCCCTTATCAACCGTTAAAATAAAGAGTTTCGCATGTGCAGGGTTTCAAAGCTATTGAACCCAACACTAACTAGCCCCCCTCCCATCATCGATCTCACATCTTCTTCAACGCGTCAGGGACACCCTAAGATCTGAGCTGAGCTGGGCCAATTGGGGCCATACATTCTTTCTTATATCATCGCTTATCGCTCCTTTCAAGATATTCATTCACATGAGTAGAAACACATTCGTGATTCATTCACTATCACCTCATGAAACCCTTCTCCTACTAGGTATCCAAAGACTCAAGCATCATGATTCTCGGTCCTATAAGCCTGATTGACTGCGGAGTCTTTCTCATCTTTCTCGCACCTCAGCTTATATGGCATGCTGGATTCTTTCTGACCTTATTTACGGCCCTCAGGGCTCTTCCATTCCTCTGTTAGTTCTCCCTCTCTGCATCAAAATCGGCTCACTGATCAAGTATACTCTAGTGATTCAACTTCCTTATGAATTCATTACCGATCGTTATCTGACCCATCCGAGTCGTCAACTAGCATTTACAAAAACAGCAACCGTATTTGAGGACTTTGTGATACGCTGTGTACGATATGCTTTTGCCAATATCCCCGCCAAAGTTGGAAGAGTCTTCTTCGGTGAACGTGTTGCGCTGCCATTCATTCGGTGGCGTATGCTTCGTCATGGCTACATCAGATCTCCAGTTCACTACCGGGAATACACCATAGGAAAAGTTAGCTTTTAATGCCCCATCTATAACCATTTCCAAGCCATGACTAACTACGAGCAGGGAGATGTCAAGACAAAAGGAACTTGGATCATGCATCAGCCTGAACATCCTCCAGATTTCGTCCTTTACTATGCGCATGGTACGACTATGGAGCAATCGTAAATCATGTGTCCACTTGGCTAACTATCACAAGGTGGTGGGTTCCTGATGGGGTCAAGCTACTTCTATCTCGAGTTCCTCATGGCCTGGCATCACCTCCTTGTCGAGGCTGGGTTCAAGAACCCTGCAATATTTGCACTCGAGTACACGCTGGTGCCTGATCAAGTCTACCCAAGACAGGTCCTGGAGGCCCTGGAAGGTTACAGGCACGTTCTCGAGGTTGTCCAAGACGCCTCCAAGGTCTGCGTGTCAGGAGATTCGGCTGGTGGCTCGTTGATCCTAAGCATGTTGCTCGAGTTGGGCGCCCAGGCTGATAACCATGATGCGAAGGGTATCAAGGCTCACGGTCGGGGTGGCCTTGCAGATACAGATCTACCACAACTGCCTCTTCCTCGAATGGCTACACTCATTTCGCCATGGGTAACGCTCATGTCGAACTTACACTACAGCTCGAAAAGTGACTTTTTGGACAAACGTACATTGTGGAAGTATGCACAGGAATATGCAGGTGAGACTATGATCCACCAGCAACCAGCTTCCCCTGGCAACTGCGTCGATGAGAAGCTCTGGAGAGCAGCCAGCCCAGAACGAGGATACTTCGTCATCTTTGGGGAGGAAGAAGTTTTCGCTCCGGACGTGGAAGATTTTCTCAAGCGACAAGCCAAGATTGGCATCCAAGCCGAAGGACAGAAATTTGATGGGGGGATTCACGCGTGGCCCGTGGCCTCACTATTCCTGTCCAGTACAGAGGAGAAAAGGCTACAAGGCCTTCGAACTGCTGTCGAGGATATTAGAAGACGAATGCTTGAATGGGGCACACTGAATGGGGATAAGGTGTAAAATCAGATTAGATCAAGTAAAAATTCATAGACAAGGCTGTAGTTGGTGAATCAGGAACCATAGCCAACGACTCGGCTTCGTCCTCACCAAGCCTGCTCAGGGATTAAAGCTCAACAGTGTATCATCACCAGGATGTAGAGGCAAAAAGGATATGTAGGTGGGAAACAGTGAAACTTGCCTAGTAGAAACATTTTATCTGCCTGCGATAAATTCAAGGTGACGTGTCCATAAATTGGTTGTTGGTGATGTTGTGGATGCATCTCCATGATGGAAGCCTGAAGTGAGCGCCTGGGGCTGGAACAAGGCATCCAAGCCATGCCATGCCAGACCGACACCATCTGAATCAGCGCTGAAATGCACTTGAGCGTATTCGTTGAATAGTGAGCTAGGAATGGACTCCACCAGCGCGCAGATGGAACATGCGGCTGATATTAGGCATGGTAGCATAACTCAAGCCATGTTCACCTATGTCTGGATCTGAGGCTGAGGCTGATGATGGATTTATGATGAGGGATTTTGCTGCTTTTCGCGACGAGAACTGATATTCACTCCATCATAGGCTGCAGAATACGAGGGAATGGGTTGGGAAGAGAGTACCTCATGAATAGGTAGGTAGGGTTACACAAACGCGTCTTGTAAAGACTAGATGAATAGTGTCATTGACGAAACACGTAAAGTGTGCAAAATGATAGTGAATTACAGTGTGGGGCACACGTGGTAGCTAGCATAAGTACACAGGTACCTAGGTACAGTATAATCCAGCTGGTTCCTGCCCTGAATGAATGCAATGCATGGCTAACTAGCGTCCCGTCCACTGGGAGGGGAGGGATCCCCTTGGACGTCCCCTTGGATAGTTCCTGTGAGTCGCCGCCGTCTCTGATTTGGGGTTTGGACTCAAAGTCACAAGTACATAGACATCCATCTCCCCCTCCATCCCCCGCGTCTTGCAGTCGTGCGTGCATATAAACGGCCGGCATTCCCTCGTTTCCCCCGACACTTGAGTTGCCGCCGCTTTGTCAAATGCGATCCATTGCCGACTTGCGACTTGCTGACGCTGACGTTGACGCCTCTTGACCTTTACGAGAGCGACTCGACTCATGACCACAGCCGCAGCCTCACTCAATACCTAGTTCCATTAACAAAAGGCCTTTTATTTAAGTGCAATAGGTAGGTAGCTTTATCTGTCCCCACTCCCTCCACTCCCGAATTACAACATGTCCGCCTTGTTACTTACTATCCCTTGCACTTAAGGACTTATACTCGCTCATCTCTCATCTTGATCGTGTATAAACCATCCCGATTAACCACATACTGTCGATCTATTTAAACGAAATAATCTATACAACTCGAGTCTCAGTCCACTTGGGATCGTCAACTTACAGCAACTACCTTCTCAGCCCCTTACAACAATTGAGGCTCAAAACTTTCTGCCTTGTCGGCTTACACGCGCACCATTGCATTACCTTCCGAGCCTCATTTCACCCGTTGGGTTGTACCAGCTCCACAGGGGACATTGACGGACAGATTTGAATCGCCGCCAACTCGCTCGCTCGCTCGCAGTAACAAACAAGGGTTGTCTTACATACAGCCCCAGTAACCTAACCCGCCCCCTCTCACTGCATTGATTGCACTGCAGCCAACCGCTCTGTTTTGGAGTAGTTGAAAAGGTAATGATTTGTCTCTTTTCTACTTGTCTACAAACATCCATTCTCTCTCCATCCCGTCTGTACCAAGGTGGTGGCCATCCATCCTACCTGCATTGTGCAGCAGCTGTACTCCACCATCACGTCAATCAAATCACATCGTCATTCCCAACCCCAGTCCTGAGCGGGAGCTCGAGCTTGCTGATTTGTGAGCTAATCTCCTATTCTTATCACCCCTGTCTCTTTGTTTGCGCACGGTTCTTGTTAGCACCCGATCAACTGCAGTGCAGTCGCCTTAAGCAGATCAAGCAGTTGGTAATTGGACGGACTTGTTTTGATATAAGAGCAAACAGTCTGTCACTCTGTCTTATTGTTCTTGGTCCCTCATATTACATACTTGGACATTCACGTACCTTTGGCTGATCAACCAAACAAGCATAACAAGCTGTACAGAGTTCAACTCGACTCATTGAGCAAGCTTGCCATTGGGTTTTCACCAATTGGCTTCGACATTAACAACTTGACTGTATTGCACTTGTTCAAGCCAAGTAATTTCTTGGTCGTCTCAAGGCATACACACATTACATTCATTGTTCAAAGGCGCAGCACATCCCAAACACACACCACACATCAAATCACATACATACATTACGATTACCCATTCTGTGACGCAGGCGTACATCATCCTTGTTACAGGCTATTTTCGAATCACCCCCCGCTGCTCGTCCTTTCAACTGTCCCGCCAAGCATCTGCGTTATCCACAGCACTACCAAAGACCGACTCGAGTTTGCATTGCAACTGAACACGATTCGTTGATTGCTGAACAAAATAATTTCGTCCCGGCCGCTTCGGCGCGCAAGCCCCACCATAAATAATTCAAACACTCCGCTACAAACGCCAGACAAAAAAAAGTTGTTATTATTATGTCTGCTGACGATAGCTATGCCCCAAAGTCTCCGGACCTCTCGTCTTTTTATTCAAGTGGCCCCACTCAGGAAGAACTCCATCATCCACAAGCCGACATTCACTTTAGCCCGGGATACGAATATAAAGCAGAGTCCTCCTCCCCAACCTACGCCAGATCTGCTTCCTTTTCTTCCTACGTTCCACCTTCCTTGGGCTTTGACAACACCAACCACGGTTCATCTGATTCTACTTCTACTACCTACCAACAACACCTCGGCTACCAACAACGATCTTCACAGCTAAGATCTGCAAGGCCAGAATATCAGCCTTATCGATCGCGACATTCTTCAATCCAAGACGCCTACCTCCATTCGTCGCCAGACAAACGGCTATCGTCTAGTAACGGCTTCGAGGATATTTTTGTCTCTTCACGCCCACATCAACAATACCAAACCCCAGCACACCCCGCGCCGTACGGACAAGCTTACTCGGATCAAGCTCCGCTCTCGAGCGCGACTGTATACGACTCATCCCACGCACCACCTGTGGGAACTGGTACCTTAGAACGCGCCTCAACATTTGGTCCTGCATCTTTTGACACCAGCATGCCTCCACGCAAAGCTACGGCGCCTGCCGCGCCCGCTATCGACCCCTCCCCCGTCCGAACCAAGTTTCCCACTGCTAGAATCAAGCGAATTATGCAGGCTGATGAGGAAGTTGGAAAGGTTGCGCAACAAACCCCGATCGCTGTAGGCAAGGCTCTTGAGCTTTTCATGATTCAACTCGTTACAAAGAGCGCCGACGTGGCCAGGGAAAAGGGCTCTAAACGAGTCACTGCGCCGATGCTCAAGCAGGTTGTCGAGACCGATGAGCAGTGGGACTTCCTGCGCGATATTGTCAGTCGCGTTGAGAACGAGAAGGAGGGCAGCAGATCCAAGGCCAAGCAGGAGAGTTCGAGTGATGAGGAGATCGAAGAGCCCAAAAAGAGAACACGCGGCGGCAGAAGAAAGAAGACGGCATGAGGCGCTTTCTGTGTGGGATTTTACCGGGTGTCTTTGTGAATTTTGGAATGCGTCATGAGGGATTATGATCAAATGGCTGGCGTTTAGGAGGACTCGCATCGAGCCGGTGTTTGGCGCATGGAAGACGGTTCATGGCATGACTTTTGACATATTATTGAAGCGTTCGCGCGCACTGACGCGCTTGCGGGTTAGCTGTACATCTATCTGGTTGCTGTACATCTGGTTGCTGATGCATCGGCATTATTTCGAGTATCTTAGCATATATATCTAGCTAGTTGCTCGGAATGTACGTGAATGGGCGGTGGCTGAAGCTGCCACCTCTTATCATTTGCTATCTACCGCATTTTTTTGTTCCTTTCGTACGGCGCATGGCCCTGTCTGTCGTTCTGTGGGTGTGAAGGTGGTATACTCGGTTTGATATAGGTTGTTGATCTGTGTGGAGTGGTGATAAATAAGAGGGTTAAGCCCAATATCGGGCTTCTCTGCGACTTTCGTGTCCAAGTGGATAGGAACTTTTGGTATACATGTTTTAATAGCACCTTTGTATAACCTTATTTTAAACCTTGGGTTTGAGAAATAGCTTTGGGCGTATGGTAAATGCGGTGGCGCATAGCTAAAGATAGCATCATGGTTTGAAAATAACATAGGTAGATGTAGTTACTGGAGAAACTGGACGGTGTTTAGTACAATATCGACGGCCTTAGACTCGGAAACACAATTAAAGTTAAAATAATAAACATTCACCTATAACGGTCATGAGCCATAAAGTATCACAACTGAATTAATACGGGAACCAAATAACTTGACTGCAAGATCAATTGCCCTTGGGTTACCCTGGAGCACGACAAGCAAGCCACCCCAACCGCTGACGTATGTGTAACTGACGTCAGACAGCTTCAAAGTTCAGCTCATTTAATCGATAATTATTATTAGATACCTAAAAATACATGGAGTTCAGATGAGATTGAAAGGACCCCGTTATGGACTTTTGATAACTCTAGGAGATAGAGGTTGGTAATCTCAGCTTACTAACTTACATCTCTTGGAATTTAACACCAGTAACAATTAAGTTCAGGAGGAAGTACTTCTTGTACCTGATGTAAAGGTGGAGTTCTCTTGAACAATAACTGTTGAGCTGCTTCTATGTTCGAGTACGGAGTAAAGACCAGTAAAAACAAGAGTATCGTACTAAACCTGGCACAGCATCAGTGCTCACCTCAGAGATAATCTTACACATAGGGAAATATGGAGAAGACTCCGAGTCGCTGAAAAGGGTCCACGCCCAGACTCGAGCTAACTAGAGGTCAAGCAAGATTTTACGTTAGTTAGTAGGTAGTGTACTTATGAGAATGCCTCTGCGAACAGCGTGTCTCAAGTATAGAATAACATGATGAGATTATAAATCATACCACGAGGACCTTTCTCTTATTGGGATTGTATCATACGTTGCACCAGAGTCTCACGAAAGAAAGAGAGATATCAAATTGCAACCCCTTGGTACCTATTCAGGGGTTCAGCGAGCTCTCTCATTGGACTATGAGGACGTTTTTCCTTTACTTCTCTGAGGTGAGAGCTCCTTAGCTTCCATGCCAAGGCCTGAGCTGTCCGCCCCAGCCCAGGCTCTTTAACATTATCCACTAATGTCCACTGTCGACTCCTGCAAATCCGCTGAAGACTGTCCTCCACTGGCCTGGGCTTGGACGGTTTCGTCAACATCAACCAACTCACTCTAACACGGTCGTCACTCATAACGAATGGACTATTGATTTCTCCAGTTGCGTCAACTCCTCCCCTCGCTCGCTTCTCACGGTATTGGATCCTGTATCTCTTCATTATTCTTCTTTCAACCCTAGATGACGAACCGCCAGCTGTCCCTTACAGGCGCTCGCTCCCCCGCGTAAACCAAAACCAATGTCGTGGGACTTGCTTCAGAGGTTCCTCGAGTCCGACGTCTTCAACTCCAACCCCTTTCTCCCCGTCTCGTACCTCTCGTGAGTTTTTTTTACCCCCACAAACCCTGAAGCTACTGTCGATACTGGCTGCCCGTCATACACGTTCTACCTACCATGTCCCTCCAACTTCGCTTCTTCCGCCGTCTCCGACATCGCCAATCGCTAATGCCACCTGTCGCAACAGCCGCTACGCCGACCACGTGGGGATTCACTATGTCCTCTGCCAGAAGCTGCGCCAGTTTCCCTACGAGGACATTGAGTTCTTTCTGCCCCAGCTATGTCATCTAATAATCAGCGTACACAATGAGTCAATGGCTTTGGAGGAGTTTTTGTTGGACTTGTGCGAGGAATCCGTCACAGCTGCGCTGCTGGTATGTGAGATGAACATGTTCAACCCAGCTTGGGGATGGAATGCGCGAGCCACCGTGTCATGGTGGCCGCATTGATGGATTGGCTTGGTTTACGGTAGAAAAACTGACAATTGTGTGCGCAGACCTTCTGGCTCTTTCAAACATATCTACACGATCTATCGTCGAACCCGCAATCCGACTCGTTCCAGACATGTCGCCGCGTCTACAACAAGGTCCAGCACATTGTGTTTGGGCTCGCCGATGCCGCTCGCCATGAAAAGATAACAGAAAACGTTCTTCCCGTCACGGTTCTCTCCAGCTTCGTGCTTGCTAGTGTTGCGCTGCCAATGTTCCCGAAATGGGCTGGCCCTCTCGCAGTCGCCCAGGCTCGCAAGCCTCAACCCATCACCAATGAAACGCAGGAAGTAAAGGATAACCCCAAGCCCACGAGGGCTCGCACAGTGACAGCAGGAAATTCGCGATCGCGACGCGCTCGAGACAACGGACGAACCTTTAGTGCGCCAGACCCGAAAGGATCGAGAGACACCTCGCCCAAGCCTGCTCGCAGTCCTCAGCCACCTCCATTGATTGTTCCACCGCAGAGATCCAAAACGCCAATTGGAGCGACTCGACCATCTGCTCTCGAGCTGAGATCAGTGGAAGCTCAGCTCAGCACGTCGTCCCTCCCACTGCCGTCTGCTCAGCCGACAACCAGACCGACAACTCCAAAATCAGCTGGAATCGCGCCACGTCCAACTGATAATGCTACTCGAAGGCATTCGCATCATTCTAAGGCAGTACTTGCTGTCAACGATCTGTCACCGGTGCAGAAGACGAAACTTTTAAGACAGCATTATTTCAGGTCGCAAACTCAATTCCTGACAGCCTTGGAGGGCATCTCGAACCGATTAGTGTTGGTCCCTAAACCCGCTCGAATGAGCGCTCTGCGAGCAGAGCTGGCTTTAATATCACAGGATCTGCCTGCTGAGATTGATATTCCGGTTATCTGTCCCCCGACTCTGGTACAAGGATCGCCTGGAAGAAGCCGGCATCATCGTATTGTTCGGATAAACCCTGCAGAAGCGACAGTACTCAACAGCGCGGAAAAGGTTCCTTATCTGATTATGGTGGAGGTTTTGAGGGACGACTTCTCTTTCGACCCTGAAGTGCCCGAGAATGACCGACTCCTGAATAGTTTACTTGGAGGCAGTGCTAGAGCGAAGCGCATATTCGATCTTTCAGACTCGCCTCGTCTCTCGCCTACGGTGAAAGCCCCGGAACCGAGCCTAGATAGTGTCTTTGAGCCCGCTTCCGGTGACTTGGGAAGCTCACCACTTCTGAAAGGTATTGACGAGTCACCAGTTAGAGTTTCTACGAAGCCAGCACAGAACCATAATTCTCCGCGTGTCCAAAGCGTTGTCACGAACTCCTCGACAGTGGATATGACAACACCGCGATCGTCGGACACGGGAACTTCGCGATCTGACAGCCCAGGACCTGTTTCGCGCAGAACGACTGTGCCTATACAGCGAAGTACAACAGCTGACCAACCTGACTTCGGTGCTCTGGCCACACACATGCGAACTGCTTCTCAGATGCTTGCACAGCTGGAAGCCACAAGCGGAAAACGCCCAAAGCAGGAAGTGGCTGCTATCAGAGCTAAGATCATCGCCAGCATGCAGAGCCTCGAGGAGAAGAGTTTCGACGTTGATGAGCAAGGCCCAACTTTCGACACCATCATCGCTAAAGCCAGCACAACACCTATTCCTCCTGTGCACAACCCTGACTTGGAGGAGGATGCCCAAATCGACTCGAACCTCAATGCTAGTGCAGGACGTGAGCGAATGGAGAACGATATCAAGACGGGTGGCGTGCAACGTCGTGGCGATCGTGATGACCCTAGTGCGGCTGTCTTTGGCGAGGCCTGGGAGGCCAAGAAAGAACGGATTCGCAAATCATCGCCTTATGGTTGGATGAAGAACTGGGATCTCGTCAGTGTCATCGTCAAGACAGGGGCGGATCTTCGACAGGAGGCATTTGCCTGCCAGCTCATCGACGTGTGTCATAAGATTTGGGTCGATGCGGGCACCGATGTCTGGGTTAAGCGCATGCGAATTCTGGTGACAGGAGAGTCATCTGGCCTCATCGAAACCATCACGAGCGGTGTGTCTCTGCACTCTCTGAAGCGAAGCTTGACCTTGGCTACTGCTGAGTCTGGCCAGAACTCTCGTAACCGAATCGCGACACTCAGGGACCATTTCCTCAAAGCATTTGGCAAACCCGACAGTAAAGAGTTCCAGGCTGGAGTTGATGCTTTCAAAAAGTCCCTAGCGGCATATAGTATCATCTCTTATGTGCTACAACTCAAGGATAGACATAACGGCAATGTCTTGGTGGACAGCGAGGGTCACATTATTCATATCGACTTTGGTTTTATGCTATCCAACTCACCTGGCTCAGTTGGCTTCGAGGCTGCCCCTTTCAAACTTACCCATGAGTATGTTGATGTTTTGGGTGGACCTTTGTCTCCCGATTTCGAGGATTACAAGAAACTTTGCAAACAAGCGTTCCAAGGTAAGTCATGCCAATGATACTGAAGTGATAAATACTTACAAAAACAAGCTTTACGTCGCTCGGCAGACAACATTATCGACCTGGTTGCAATGATGGGGCATGACTCCAAGATGCCTTGTTTTGCAGTTGGCATTGCTCAAGTTACAAACACTCTTCGGCAGAGGTTCCAGCTTCATCTGAGCGCCGAGGAAGCGGAACACTTTGTTGATGACCTCGTTGCCAAATCATTCGGTAGTTACTACACTCGACTGTAAGTCTACTCTCCCCAGCAGCTCTCTCATCTTCTTTACTGACTCGTCTCAGATATGACACTTTCCAATATCGTACACAGGGCATATACTAGACAAAGTTCAACACAACAAAGACTCAGCAGGCAGGCAGTAGTTGGTTTCAACGCATGAGAAGGGAAGAAGAAGAAAAAAAAAGAGCTAGGAGTAAGTAGCATTGGGATAATTCGAAGGGCATATGAGATGGCGTTGCGGACGATAGACATGGCTGAATAGCCGAATTACTTGCTGATGCGAGTTTTCTATGACAACTGATGAATTGCACATGCTGAGAAGGATAACAAGCGGGGGGACTTTTTTCTTTTTTTTACTTCGTTTGGGGTTAGATGGTTGTAGAAGAGGAGAGGGTATGAATAGTAGAAGACTTGTTGATGGCGATGCCTAGGTAGGTATGTATTATGCATAACCTACATATGAATTTCAAGTGATATGTGTGTTGGCAGCCGTCTCTTATTGCCTTCACCTTGTTTTAACAGTATTTTACGAACTTATGCGTGAGTTATCTTACCACCTGGTCAACATCACATAACACGCTAGAAATAGAGACAACCAATGTTGTTAGAGATAGATAGTCTTTCAATTATAAGACTACCTACCTTGGATTATAAAGTACTGCCTGCGCATGATGCCAGCAAAACTATGAAGCAAGATCCTGCTGTGTCTGTCTGTAACATCCATATTTTTTTGTTGGCCTCTTATTCCATAAAGAGGCCTCGCTTTCCGTTGACCAGCTGAACCCAAGCAAGCTGGCATCTCCATGAAGATTGCTTATGTGTATGATTGTAATGCAACCCCCTTTTCCCTTCTTTTTTTAGTTACTCGTACATGAATGATTCCATATATGCACCAAACCGCCAACACCTCATAGAAGAAATCTTGCCTCCCATCTCACAGCAGAAAAGAATAAGACGACATGCATTTCATTGTCGTATTGACTTAGGGGCGCGTTTCTTTGGGGGCCGTTTGGGTTTCTAACCCCATCGGTCGCCCTCTCTTTCAGCCTCGAGTCTTCGCATCCTCTCCTCCTCGTCGCCGCCGTTGATCGCCTCGCTTCGACGAGATGCAGCAGCAGACGTTGAAGAACCCACTCGGCGACCTTTGCGTGAGCCCGTATCGTCGCCATCATCGCCGCGGTTGCGCTTCCAACCCGTCATGCCTGCGATACGCTGCGCTTCTTTGAGCAGACGTTCGCGATCACGGGCTTCGCGCTCGAGTGTGTGAGGGTCTTTGCTGGAGCTTTCAGTTCGACTAGAAGAATTGGCTTTTGCTTTCGCGTCCTGGCCTCGAGGACCAGAGGGAGGCTTGGAGTCTCTGTCGTTGGGTGTAGCTCCGGCATCGGTTGACTGACGTCTGCTGCTATATCTCGAGTCACGATCTCGATCGCGGTCTCTGCCACTCTCTCGACCTCGGTCCTTGTCCCTTTCTCGGTCTCGGTCTCGGTCTCGATCACGATCACGTCGGTCCCTATCCCGATGTCGATCCTTGCGATCCTTCTCCTTACGGTCTTTGTCACTGCGATCTCTGTCCTTTTCCCTGCGTCGCTCGCGGTCGTAGTCTCTATCTCGATGCGAGGAGCGGTGACTGGACTTTTTGCGATCATCACTGCGGTGGTCATCTTTGTCCTTCTCTCGGTCCCTCCGCTTGTCTGAGTCTCTATCTCGACGACTGCGGTGGCTGGACCTCTTGGACTCAGCTGGTGAGGCTGAACGGTTTCGGTCAGTATATTTGTCGTCCTTTTCCTTTTCCTTGTCTTTGTCTTTGTCTTTGGAACGTGACGATTCTTCATCATCGTAGTAGTGGCGCCGGCTTCTATGCTTCTTGCGTCGCGAATCATCATCGTACCCATCATCCTCGACAGACTCTGAGCGGTGATGTCTACGTCGACGGGAGCTTCGATGTCCCCTGCTGCGACTACGACTCCTGCTGACGGTTCGAGAGGCTGATCCTGTTTGGTCTTGGTCTTGGTTCCGGTCTCGGTCATCATAGTCTCTGTCGTATTTGTCATGGGTGCGAGAACGGTCCTTGCTCTGCTCACCCTCACGTCGAGACTCGCGGTCCTTGTCTTTTTCTCGAGTGTCAGCACGACTTGGAGCTGGAGAACTACTCCTAGATCTGGATCGGCCTCGGTCCACTGGACCATCTCTTGCAGGAGCCGGTTTGGTGGGAGGACCATCAGATCCCACCTGGTAACCCCGTGCTCGAAGATGATGGAGGCTTGTGTTAGGAAGTCCCTGTCTCATAGCTTTGGGCCCAGTAGGCGCATTCAAAGGAACATCTGGGGCAGTAACTGGACGAGCAGCACCGGGAACATTGCCCTGGGCAAAAGCTGCGCTTCCAGGTCCCATATTACGTGTCGTGGAGGAGGCATTGCCAGCAGCAGCAGCAGCAGCATCAGTGGTATTGGCAGCGGCAGCCTCATCCCCTATGGCCTCACTGGATCCATCAGCTTGTCCGGCATTATCATTCCCTTCAGGCTGTCCGTTCTCATCAACTTGCTGCTGGTCATCACCCTGGTCGACGCTGTTCTGACCATTCTGACCGGGTCCGAACTGAGAGAACTGGCCTTGAGTCTGATCCTGGTAATTCGCGTTGCCTGCGAACTGGTGACCTCCACGGCCATATCCTCCATAGTAGCCACGGCCACGGCCTCGACCACGTCCGAAAGTGTTGCGGCGATAGTCATTGAATTGACCATAATTACCTTGATTGTATCCTGTCTGGAATCCTGAGTTAAAGCCTCCAAAATCACCAGTTCCCATGCCAGGACCATTTTGATTGTAATTACTCTGGTCGAAATTCCACGACTGAGAACCGTTCCAGTTATTATTGGAGCCTTGGCCAAATCCTCCTCCAAAGCCACCCATGCCGTTCATGCCCATGCCTTGAAAGCCACCGTTCATGTACATGTTCTGCATCGTCATCGGGTCCATGTTCATGCCTGGCATGCCTGCAAACATGTTAGTATGCTTATTGTCAGGATATGAATATGTGTATATCACAACTTACCCATCATGGGAAAGCCACCGAAAGAGTTCGGCGCCATACCGTTCTGCATAGCCATCATCATCTGCATCTGACTGAAATCTCCAGAGCCAGAAAACCCGCCGTTGGGAAAACTGCCGTTCATCGATTCGGAATCGGGCTTCTCTTCATCTTCGTCGTTTTCGTCATCCATCTGTTGTTGATTTTCATCGCCTTCACCATTGACATCTCTTTCGTGATCTTGCTTCATAATACTCTGCTCGCCAGAGTTTTCCATACCTGGCTCCTCTGTACTGTCATCTCCAGCGGCGTTCTGCATGTTATCTGCTTCGCCCTGCTGAGGATTTTCAGTAACGGGAGTGTCGTCATGAGCGGTATCCTCCTAGAAATTTGTTAGAAGCATGTCGTCAAGAGGGTTGTACTTGCTAAGTACCTGATCAGCAGCTGGAGCAGGAGCGCCTTCATCGCCCTTATTGGCGCTTTCAACCTGTCCTGATGTCGCGTCGACGCCCGAGTTCTGTTCCGTGGGTGTTTCAACAGAAGGCGTCTCTCTGGTTGGGAGAGTCTGTTTAGGCGCCTCGACAGGCGTCGCAGGTTCTGAATCCTTTTCTTCTTTCGATCGGCTTGCTTCGCGCTTCTTTTCCGCTGTGCGCAAAAAGACTCTGATTGTGGTTCGTAACGATTTATTAGGATTGCAATCCTCGGCGGACAAAGGCGAGTGTTCGCAAACAGGACACGACGCGGGTAGATTAGATTGACCTTGGTAGAGTGTTAGCAGTGGTTCTTGGTTGACGGTCTTTCAAGGTAAGTCGCGCTCGTACATGATTCGCAGATTGCCTGTTCGCAACAGGGAAGACGGTAGGCGTTGACGGCGAGTTTACTACAGATCGCGCATCGCAGCTTGATGGGAATATCGTCGGGCCCAAGAGACCTGCAAAGGAGACATTAGTATACATGTCGGCGCGTTCCTCGCAGACCCGTGCAACATACCGAATGAGCTCGGCCTGAGCTTCTGTGATTGTCGATGCCATTGCGAAGTCTTGATAATCCGTCACGAAGCAACCCCAAAGCCAAGGAAGGACGAAGCCTAAGATAGCAGAGGAAGCGTCATGGGAAGGTTGTGCGTGGTAGTAAAGGAGGAAGAGGATATGCTCAGGCAGATACGCAGCAACGTCGCTCTTTTTCAATGGTTCTGTTCTGGTTCTGGTGGAACAGAACCACAGTGACTGTGATCAAGTTGGCGCAACCCGAGGTAAAGCAGAGAGCGGGATACCTATTCAGTAATTCAACTGAGTTAAAGGAAAGAAAGGAAGAGAGTAGAAAGAGAAAAAAGAAAAAGGTTGATTAGTATAAAGAGAGAGGCCAGGCCTGTTTGCTACTGACGCAAAGGCCAATGGCAACTGACTGTGATGAGGTTCAAAATCGCGGAAAAAAGAGTGGGTCAAGGACACGCCAAAGCCATGAATGGTCACGTGAGTGAATAACATTCAACAAGAGCCTATTACACTCAGTGACGCACTTTTGATCTGAGATAAGAAGTTTAAAGATTTATAGATCTCAATTCAAGTCAGATTCTATATAGATTGGTTAAGAAATATCTTATATTATGTAAGGTTCTCATTAAAGTGGTATATAATTCTCGTAATACATTGACACACGCCCATAAAAGCTTAAGAAGATATTAGTACAGTAAGTTCCTAAACAGGCGAATGAATTATTCATATTCATGATAGATACCTAGGTAGGTAACCGATTCAAAGCTTCAATTTTATAATTGATACCTTGATGCTGCAATACATTGAGATACTCAGATGAGACCATAATTGTGCGGCTCCCCCCTCCTCTTCATTTCATAACCCAACGTACATGTTCAGTCAACCAGTCTTGTCACCACAATACTTGCAGACATGACCGCCAATTGTCCATTCATGCAGCGACAAAACTCAGCTAGGTAGTAACAGAAAAAAGAAAGAGAAAAAAACGCACAATCAACTCCCAGATGCTCCCTTCGGCATCAGTCCCAAGCAAAGCTCGCAGGTAAAGGGCAGCATTACGTACAATACGAAATCAATCGTCGTCTGTACCTTCTACTTCATCCTATCACTAGGTACCGTAGGTATCCATCCATCACCTTCATACTTCATAAACATCCGCCTCAATCAGTCAAACCCGCCTAGCAAGCACAGCCGTCCTTAGCACTAGCATCCTTGGAGCCACTGAGATTCACTCTTTGCTCCTCGCCACCCCGGCCGCCGGCATTCGATGCGCCAGCTCCCCTCGCACTCTTCAATGACGTCTCGGGTATGGCGTTTGCGATAGCGGTGAATACCTCGGTAACGTTATGTCCACTCTTGGCACTGGTCTCAAAGAACAGTAATCCCTCCTCTTCTGCGTATGCCTGAGCCTCTTCTGTCGGAACCTTGCGGGCGTCCCCAGAGTCGTCTCCGTCCTCGCCATCCTCGCCCTCAGCAGCGCCAGAGTCGCTCGTAAGATCCAGCTTGTTGCCCACCAATGCGATAACGATACCGGGAGATGCTTGTCGTTGCAGCTCGGCGACCCAGTGCTTGGCCTTGATAAGAGACGTGGGCTTGGTGAGATCGTAGACGACGAGGGCGGCCTGGGCGTTTCGGTAGTACATGGGAGCCAGCGAAGCGAAGCGCTCCTGGCCGGCGGTATCCCAGATCTCAAACTTGATTGTCCTTGTTGGGAGGTTGCATTTTTGAGTCAAGAAGGCAGCTGTCGATGCAAATGTCAGCGACGCAATGGATGGAGAGACTGAAGTGAAGACACATACCACCAATAGTGGGTTCCTTGTTTTCTTGGAAGTCGTTGTTAACGAAGCGCAAAACGAGAGAAGACTATCGTAGCTCAATTAGTATGCGTATGTCGAATGGCTGTTTCGCAATATATAGATAATCGCTGCAGTCGCACCTTTCCAACGGCGGCTTCACCGAGAAGCACCAGCTTGACGCTGCTGCTGGGCTTGGGGGCGTTGGCAGAATCGGCCATGATGGCGGGATCGCTCGGAGATGAGGCGAAGATAGATAACTTGGTTCGTTGACGGTGGAGTTGACAAGCAAAGAGTCGATATTATCGTCGAAAGCAGACACGTAGTGTAGAACAAGGGCTATTGAAGGCAGAAGCAATATCAGAAGTTTAATAGGCTTGATGGAAGTTGCCTGGGCGGAGGAGGTAAAGATGGGACGCGACGTCAGTAGAGTTACAGTAGACAGTCAGTCGAGTCGGTACATAGATACAGTAGGTAGGTGCTGTAGGTAGCGAGCCAGGTCCAGGTCCAGGCGCTTTTCTAGCGGGAGGCTTTTGGACTTTTAGTGGCCGTGGTTGGTCAGTTCTGATTCCTGATGACGAAGCCGCATGCAGACGCCTCCAACTGCTCAGAGAGGAAAAGAATGGGCCTTGATTGGCTGCCTGGACAGGACCCTCCGGTTCAATATTTCGCCGATTTCCGACTCCCCGCCAAAATTTCAAACCGGCAGAAAAAAAAGTTAGAGATAGGCGCGAGGAAGCTCTCATTGGGTCTTGGTCTTGAATCAAAATAGCTGTCGCTTGATACTTTCTTTCTCTGACAACCACTCTTTTCAATTGCTCCGCTGATTAATTGCGTGTCTTTAAAGAATACCTCCACCATGGGGAAGGCCACTGAGGACCCCAAAAACACCAAGCGCACCCTCCTCGACGATAGCGACTCCGAATCAGAAGATGGAGGGGCTGCGACAGACTTCAAGGTGAACGAGGACTTTGCCCGTCGCTTCGAGCACAACAAGAAACGAGAAGAGAGGCAAAGGCTAGAGGAGAAGTTCAAGAAGACCGGAAAGCAGCAAGACAATGACGACGATGAAGATTCCTCATCTGACGAGGAGGAAGATGAGGATGGTTTCCTTGCAACAGAAGACCTTGACGCCCAGATCTCTGCCACTCTTCAAGCCATTCGCAACAAAGATCCTAAAGTCTACGACAAGGAAGTCACATTCTACAAGCCCGATGATCCCAACGCCACAGCCGCCGACAAGGAAAAGAAGGAAAAGCCAGTCTACCTGAAGGATTACCACCGAGAAAAGTACATGCGAGGCGATACAGGTGCCGAGGATGCGGACGAAGATGTTCCCATGACCTACAACCAGGAGCAACATGCTCTCAAGAAGTCGATTGTCGCTGAGATGCATGCCGCCGCCGATGAGGACTCTGACGACGAGGATGGCGGTTTCATGAAGCGAAAGGAACCGGCAAAGGTGGACTCGAACGGTCTACACCCCTCTCGGAAATCAGCCATGAAAATCACCGAGACCGACGTTGCCAACGCTGACAAGAACCCCGAGAACTTCCTATCAAATTTCATGAGCGCACGCGCTTGGGTTCCTCCGGATGGTTCTAACTGGAAAGCGTTCGAGTCCGATGACGGAGAGGATGATGACGATCAAGCCGACGAATTTGAGCAGGCATATAACTTGCGATTCGAGGACCCAGAGCGCAGCAACGAATTCCTTCGATCTTATGCTCGTGATGTTGCTGCTGCCAAGTCGGTCAGACGCGAGGAGAAGACCGGTCGCAAGCGTCAACGTGAGCTTGAACGTGAGCGAAAGGAGGCCGAGAAGAAGGAGAGACGCGAGGAGAAGGCTCGTCTAAAGAAGCTCAAGCTTGATGAGGCCCAGGAGAAGCTGCGCAAGATTAAGCGCACAGCTGGCAATGCTGGCAAGGATCTCACCGACGAGGACTGGATCAAGTTCCTCGACGACGCATGGGAGGATGACAAGTGGGAGGATGAGATGAGGAAGCGATTTGGTGATGATTACTATGCCCAACAAGATGATGCTGTCGTATCAGACGAAGAGGGAGAAGAGGGTGAAAAGAAGAAGTCAAAGCACCCCAAGAAGCCAAAGTGGGATGACGATATCGACATCAAGGATATCATTCCGGACTTTGAGGACGATGAAGAGAAGCCAAAGATTAGCCTTAGCGATGTCGAAGATGATGCCGCTGACGAGGAGGAGGAGGATGACGAAAATGACAGCGACCGACCATCCAAGAAGCGCAAGACAGATCACAAGAAGGCCCGCAAGGAGTCCCAGAAGCAAGCCCGCCAAGAGCGTGCCAAGCTAGAGGCTCTCGTCGACTCCAAACTAAAGCTCACCGACCACGCCCTTCTCAAGCAACCATCCCACGCCCCCTTCCGCTACCGCGAGACCTCACCGCAGTCCTTCGGCATGACAGCCCGCGACATTCTCCTCGCCCCCTCAGACGCTGTCCTCAACGACTACGCCGGCCTCAAGAAGCTCGCCACCTTCCGTGACGAGGAGAAGAAACGCAAGGACAAGAAGCGTCTCGGCAAGAAGGCTCGTCTGCGCCAGTGGCGTCGTGAGATCTTTGGCAAGGAGTTTGAGCACGAGGGTCCTACCTATGGCTTTGAGCGCTTGATCTCTGCTGAGGAGGAGGGTGGTGCTGTGATTGAACCCAAGGGTGACAAGAAGAGGAAGAAGGAGAAGAAGGAGGATGGAGAGGAGGATAATGTGGTTGGTGATGTTGGCGAAAGGAAGAAGAAGCGAAAGAGGTCCAAGGGCAAGAAGAATGCTTCTGCCGCCGCTACAGCGGAGGAATAGAAGGGGGGTGTTGGGTCGAGATACCACTGCGCTAGCATAGTGAAGAATCAGGCGTTCCATGTTGTATATCTAGGTTAGGTAATTGGGGGATCTTTTATAAGTATTAGTTCAGGGACATGACAAAAGTAAATCATCTTGTGCAGAGTCTTTCTTGACGTCTTGGTCTGAATTGTCTTTCTCATCTCTTCTCTTGGCAAACGAATGTCAGCGCATCTCTAGATGTGCATGACGGGTATGATGGTATCTCAAGTACTTAAAACACAGATTTCCCTCCCCCATGGGTAACATGACGCGCCCAACAATTTTCGCCTTACAAACTTCAATGCCTCTTCGCCGATGTCCAACCATATCCATCCAACCCTAGTCTGGGACAGGTTTCCCAAGCGCAAAGTAGAAAGAACAAAAACAATACAAGATATCCGATCCCTTCCATGCATGGCTCGTGGCCTCTGTGGGGTATAATTCCTGGCTGGCCAAACATCCCAATACCAACTACATCATCCACATCAGTATCCATCATCAGTGAACTTGTGTAGTCGCCAAGACCTCCGGGAATATGGTGTTACCCGGGCTAGCCACTCCGACAGTCCCTCCTAAGGACCCTGTTGCTGTAGCCCACCCAGTGCATTCGGCGTTGCCAAACCACTGCCCCCTCCGCCAAACACTCCCGTGAATGGGTCAATTCCACCCATGTTGAAGCCAGGGTCTTGGCCCATGTCTGGAGGTTCCATGTTGAATGGCATGAACCACGCGGACGATGCTTCTGGTCCACTCAGTCCTGCTCCATCGGACATACCGGCCGCTTGCCCATTCACGCCCGCCTTGCCAGTAGACCGCCGGCCTTGCAAGCCCACATCTTGCTGAGCCCCTGAGGCGACGGCATCCCAGTCAAGGCCGCTCATTATATCCTGGCCGCCACCTAAACCTGTGGCGTCCATCGAGTATCCTCCAAAGACAAGTTGACGATCAAGTGGGTCAATGTTTCCATTCGAACCCTGCCCAAAGTTCATAGCAAGCAGCTCAGGTGGGAAGAAGGTCGGGGTGTGAGGGTGATGGGAGAAGGCGGTCATGTTGGCCGGACTCATAGGTGACATGGCTGTGCTGAAAGCTGGGTTCTGCGGGTTTGATACCGCGAGAGGGCTATAACCGGCAGTATTGTTGGTTTGCAATCCCAACCCACCCGAGAATCTACGTTCCTGAGCTCCAATTGGGGAAACAGAGTCTGCATCCTGTAAAGACTCGAGATGGCCAGGTTGTGCTGACATGCCGGCTTGTTTCTTGACGCTCTGTTTCCTTTTGGGCGCTACTGCACGGATGGTATCTTTATGCTCGACGCTTTGCGGTGTTGGGAGCGTCGAGAAGTATTCCTCCACTGATTGCAGCTCAGGTTTCGCTTCGAGAACGCCATCTGCTCCCGAATCCTTTCGTCTGTGAGTAGCAGGGTCCATGAACTCGGCATCAGAAAGACCATGTGGATAACGGTTAAACCAGTCTCCGTACTGAAGGAAAGATGATTGCGTGGCGCGATCTTGGATATTTGCGCCAGCTCTCATGGCGTCCAGGGCATTCCGATACTGCGTACGCACATTCTCTACCATCCAGTGAAACATGCCCCAGTACTTCTTCATCTTGTGAAGATACTTGACATTAGTGGTCAGATTGGCCTCGGCTGTTGGCTTCATCGAGGGGTTTCCCGAGATGACACCCAAAATGTGAACTGTTGTCGAAGAAAAGGCACAATAGCCAGCGAACGGCGCTGATACAAAGCATCGCGACTGTTCAGATTCACGAAGGAGCTCGGATATTCTATTTGCAGCGCTGAATGTCCTCTTGCTCGCTTCAGAGAAGAAATCATTATGCGAGCCCTGTTGCTTTCGTGCTGACATGGCGGCTCGACTCACAAACAGTATGTTATGCTGCAGGCAAATATGCATGAAGAGAAACTGACTTGCCGTGTTCTCTGTCTTATGAACCTCGAGGTTCTCTGCCGAGTACTTGAGTGATGAGGGCAGACTAGCTTCAAGGTTCACGACATCGTTGAGGTGCTTCACGTATTGAGACTCGTCCTCCCACATTGGATTAGGGTCCAAGTCCTTTCCCCCTTGGCTCAGGTAGGTGATGATCCGACCCCATAAGGCAATGGCTCGGATAAGGTAGGACGCGACTCCCATGTTGTCTCGTGCATCGGCGAGTTGTCCGTCGTTGGGGGACGCCGGATGAGGTACTTGACCATCCAACATCTCAGTAGGCGCAGGCATGTCGAATTGGAAGTACTTCTCCTTTACCGGCAGTGGAATCTGGATCGTATCCTCTCTGATAAACATGGGTCGATCTGTGCCGGAAGAGTTGAATCGATCCATGAGGAAGCAAGCCCACATGATACGTCGTCGAATCTCTCGATCGATGAAGCTAAGCTGCTTTTTAGCGCCAGTACGGCCAGAGGGATCATATTCCAGATCTTTATGCAACTGAAGAGCGAAAGCCATTCGAATAGCCTGTCCACCCAGGGCCCAGCTACGGCCGCCCTGGCATGTTCCGAATTCGTGGAGTCCCAAGATGAGGAGACATGTCAAGATGGTGAGATTTGGCCATTCGTATCGTCGGGTGCAAATATCTCGGGCTTGTACCGCCCATTCTTCTCCGCGTAAGAACTCGGGCCCCGAGGAACCCACCAAGGGACTCGAAGTAAAACGAGCTGCTACAGCACACACTGTGAGAACAAGCACCGGAGGCAGTGTCCCATTTCTGTTGACAATTAGCAAAACACACGGGTTTTGACCGAAGAGAACTTACTTTAGCTTTCGCATATAGCTTGGTTTGTGTAGAAGATGATAAGATTGACCATAGATGTTGTCGAAAAACACCTCTGCGAGATGCTCCTGGATTTCTTTAGAGGGGAGTGCTTCGGTACCTTCGTGCTGAAGCTTATTCTCCTCCGCTTCTTGGACTTGCAGGCTACTGGGCCTGTCATCGCCCTCGATCTTGGGCTTCGAAGGCGCCTTGGCCCACGCTTCCAGATCAGGACCAAATGCTTCCTCAGCGCCGCGCTTCTTGGTTGGCTTATTGGAAGGTACAGTTCCCGGTATCGCTGGTTTAACCACGGCACGGGTCACAGATGACGCGACCTCCTGGTCCGACTTCGGAATGACCTTGATGATGCGTTCTTCCATACGCTTCAATCGCTTATCGAGCATGGCCATGTAATCTGTTCGTGGCGCCGCCTTCCGAGTCGTGACCTTGTAAACACATGGAATACGTGAGCGTATACAGTGCTTGCAGGCGGGTTTCTCGCCTGAGCAACGGATCTTCTTTCGGCGACATGCAATACACGCGAGCGGGAGGCGTTTTCTTTCCTTACCGGCCTTTGTCTTTAGTTCACTCCACGCCGGTGTGGCATCAGCTTTGTCCTCCTTAGGTTTACCACCTAGATCAGTGCCATCTGCACGATTACGGGAAGCCAATCCAAACTCATCAGTGGTCGAGTCTTCGAGAGCGTTAGATGCAGGAGACGTCCTGTCTGGAGGGGCGTCGGAGCCATCCATACTCTGGCTTCGGTTGCCGGCGGGGAAGGCGCCGAACGGTAAACCGTTGTGTGGAAGGCTAGACATGGTTTGGTGCTGAGGAAACGCGGTGGGGGATTGTGAAGCGTGAGAGTGATCGGCCAGAGAAACAAGAGGAGATTGGTCGGGAAGACCTTGGTAAGCAAAAGCAAAATCGTCGAAATGTGAGGAATCCATCAAAGCGCCGTGAGAGGGAGAAGGCACAGCGTGCAATTCAGCAACGTCGCGATATTGGGGACCGGGACCGAAAGACTGCTGAGCATGTTGAGAGTTCAAAACGGCACGACCGGACATGGCTCTGCCAGAGACAGAGTTGCGACGCGGGCCTTCCGAGGCCGAAATTCCGGTGATGAAAAACGAAATCTACCGGGCCGGTGTGGTGTAGTGTTGTGACGACGGTGAAGGAAACAACTGGATTGGGCAGGGGTTTGGATCCCGAGTGCAGTCTGACTGGGCGAAACGAAATCTTTATAACGGTTGGCGGGCGCAGCTGTTGTGCAGTTGAAAAAGCTGCTGCGGCGTAAGAGCGTTGAGGTCGAGGTAACCCGAAGTCGTCCGGGGAGTTTATGGAGAAGCAACGGGTACGTATGTAGTCAGTGGCTCCCCGCACTGCTGCAAGCTGGGGACAGTCTGCGCCCCAGCTGGGGGCGAAGGAGTTGGGTTGGCGGAAGAGAGTTTGGAACGGTTACGGAGGTTGAGGTGGTGCAATGGGTATCGGTTCAGGTCGCAAGTCGAGGGTTTGTTGTGAAGAGAATAGGCCTGTTCGGATCGAAGCGAATTGAACTGTCGTTGATTGAGAAAGATGCAAGAAAGAGAATCGGGAGAGAGTTAACTGGGCTCTTGGGATTTGGGTGGAAGAGCTTGAGTCGTGGAAGCTGGGGGTTTAAGGCCCAGAATGCAGAAGGGTGGGGACCTTGTGTGGTAGGAAATCGAAGAGCAGCGATCACGATAGGTTAGATATGTTGTAGTGCACGGTCCTGGTGTGTGACTGTGGGGTAGAGAAACAGCAGCGTCCGTCTTTTGGCGTTGAAGAGATTCAGTTCAGGTTTGGGTCCTTCTGCTAGGATTCATCTCTCCTCTTGTCTCCCTCCCACGGCCATGGGCATGCCACCCATGTTCATGCCATGCCTGTGAGGGACAAGAGACCAGGAATCGGTGGAGCCGTCGGCCGTCGACAACGCGCGTGGTGGAGGCGGGTGGTGGGTGGTATGGGAGTCCCCTAAACGTTAGTACAGTCGTAGCAGCTGTAGGGGGGTGACGTGATGTGGTGGTGATGGTAGTGCTGTGTTGTGCTGTGCTGTGTTTGAGTCCATGTCATGTGTGTAGACGGTTCGCAGAGATTTGTGGTCGTCATTGAGGTTGGACTGTATGAGTTGAATTCCATGAACTTGTATAGAACAAGTTGAAGTTTTGCTATTGATTGGATCGGAGAGACGTTTGATTTACATTGACTTAGATAAACGAATGCTCCCTCCTCTTTCCTTCCTCGCTTCACATCCATCACATCACGATGCAAACAACAGAAACCAGGACGGGAAGGTCCAACCAACACGCATTGCCCAAGATGGAATATCGGTCCAGGGTCTTTCTGCTCTTGACATGGCATATCCCATCTCAGACTCAGAGTGCAGGTCAGTAACCAACCCTACAAGGCCAAAAGGGTTTGAACTTGGCTGAGTCGCTGGCTTAGTACTGTACTTCATGACTTGCAAGTCTCCTTTTCCTTTGTTAGGTACCTATGATGGACCAAACTCTAGATATTTATTTTATCTCTTGCTTGAACATTACTGGGGGAAAAACTCGACAATTCCTTGTTCAGTCAAGAGCTATTGTTCTTGCAGTTAATTTTAGTCTGATACGAACGCGTACGCGCGCATGTAGTAGCTATTGCGGCTCTTTCGGCTTAGCCTGTCGTCTGAGTCGCTTGTATTAACTGTACAAGGCATCGTCGTGATCTTCCTCATGCTGGGCTTGGCTGTGGCTGTCAGTCAGTCAGTCACTGTCACTGTCAAGTCAAGTCAAGCCGAGCCTAAGGTTTGTTTATGAGACAAGGCGCGGCAGGACAGGAAAGGCTAACGCGGGGCCAGGGGGGACCCTGGAATTTGACTTTGGTTGGCTGAAGCGGCTTGACTCGACACGACATGACGGGACCCCAGGGCATGAAGAAAAAGCAAGCAAAGGACAAGAACAGGGCGAGAGAATGCATGCATGCGCCCCCGACCGACAAGAAACTGTCTCAGCTTGATCTTGCTCTGCCTGCCTGCCTCTACCTGCAGCTGCCACTGAAACCCTCTGACGGCACGAACTGGCTAAGCAGAGAAATGCCGGAGGCGGACAGGGTCTAAACCGTCGACTACCGGCCGTGTCCAGCTCGTATCGTGGTATCAACAACTACATACAAACTTTTTCCCCCCTGTATCAAAACGATGAGCTATTATCAACGGTTATTTCCCACGAGATGGTTCTTCCCTGCAGAAACGACAAAACAAGCGAACAACTGTGGATGAACAGGCGGCTCAGGCTTAGATGATCTGCGTGATGCTTTTATTTTTTCCTTTGGAGTTTGGGATGGATGACCATTTGAGAGGACCACGAGATATCTTGCATGCACTATAACTCTCGTGGGCAGGGGTTTGAAAAGGTGCTCCGAAACCGCTATCCTGACCCTTGCTCAACTGGACGGCATCTTCCGAGTGGTCTTGGGGATTCTAGACAAGTTAAACTTCAAGGCCCAAATAACGAGGTGGCATAATGTTACGTAGACTTCATGTACACAATAGGGGAAAGATGGGAAGGCAAGGCATTGATTGATAGTTAGTTATGTTGAGGTTTTTTACTATTTTCGTAACAGTAGTCTTGAAGCACGAGTAGGTAGGATACAGTAGACCGTCAAAGTTTATTCATGACTCAAAAGTGAGGCGCCTGTCTTTACTATAGGGAGAAAAACTAACCGCCAGCCAGCCAGCCAGCCAGCCGTGTTTGTTGAAATAGTAGTATATCACATATATATTATGCCTGTGCAGGACAAAGGTTAAACAGACTATGAGACAGAAACGCTTGCTCTCTGTCGGTGCACAGGCATCATCTCAACCATGGATCCCTTGCCCTATCAAAAGTTCCTCTCCTCTTCTCACACAAGATCGACCCCCTAGGGCTGTACTGTTGAATGACGATGGTTGTCGAGAGATATGATCGCCAGCGATATACTCCGTACAGGTAATCAGTCAGACATGGATATCGTGACAAGCGAATGCCGCTGGCGATCTGGTCTAGAACACCCCCAGCCATCAATCACTTCTCATTTTACTTTTTTTCCCTCCTCCTGAACGTCAGTGACATAATATGCAGAGTTACATGGGGGTGGTCCTCACCATCTCCTGGTCTGGTGCACGACACGACACGACACGACACGACAACGAGCATCATCCTCGTCGGCCCGGTGGCATTTTCCACCCGGTTCCATATGTAGACGATTCGATTCTTTTCTTCTCATCACAACGGGCGTAATAGCAACGCGGTCCGCCCGCCGCAACGTAACATAACATGCGAGTGTGCTATTGGATGTACTGTAAGTAGGTATATGTGTTTGCGCCGCACTGCATTGGGGATCAATCAGCACGAGATAGATTCTGTGTTTTGTCCAAGCAAGCAATGCAATGCAATCTAGCTGCTACTTGCGTTGTTGGTGTTGAGATACAGCGTATGAAGGCCTAGGGTAAGATAGTGGGATAAGTGGGATAACAAGAGATATCAACTCAACTCAACCAACTCGAGGAAATTAGGTCAATACCTCAAACACGCTTTCTCCTTGCACATGAACTCGCCTAAGCCCTACAAGGTGCTGTCTTAAATTAACACACATTATGAGCCTCTATGCCCAAAGAGGCTCCAATAACATATGCTTATGACTATGCCTACAACCTTGGGAGTCTGTGCTGGTTGGGCTGAGAGCTGAGTTTTATCAAAAAGCATAGATTGATTGATACCGAGTACGCAGATCGATCACCAGGTTTGCTAGTCAACATCCAACATGAATTCAACAACATAGCACGTGCCAATTATACTTTACCTAACTGCAATGTCGAGTCTCAGAACAAACCACCCCCTTCTGGAAGGTGTCACATACCAGCCACTTACACCGTCAGACATACCTGCATGTCTGAGCCTCGGCCCGTTTCGACCATGGCCCGATCTTGGTGACAGAAGTGAAACCGTTTTAAATGTTTCACTGCATAAACTGTACATGTCTAGTTTGATGATATCTCCCGGTTGTGTTGTGTTGTGGCCAACATACTTCCATCAATTCATCAACACGGGAACAAAAGGCCATGTGCGCCCTGAACTATAAACAGTGGAATCACCCACTACAATAATATCCGTATGTACCAAAATAACGAATGTCATATCTTGCTCAATCTGAGGTAGCATCACCAGATATAGCTCATCTTCCCCTGGTCTCCTCTCACCTCAACCGTGGGACAATTCCTGCAATCGGACCAATTGTGGTTCATAAACTCAATTTCGATCATCAAAAACCACTAACCCTTCATTAATCTAACTAGAAACAACCCATGATCCCTTCCATCCATCCAAACTCCCGGAAATGCTATGCCATGCTTGCTACTACGCTATGCTATGCGACGTCCTTTAGCCTCTATCAACCAGAGATGCTTGGTAACCCTAAAGAATCAATCAATCAATCAATCAATCAATCGACAACATCCCGCCCCCTATTCACTCGCCCCCTCTCTGCTTAATGTACACCGGAATACCATACAGTACCACCGCCGCGGCGTTGAGATACTTGAACTTGCACGCCTCCCTGGACCGCGCAACCGCCTCGGCCAGTGACACCTTGTCCATCACTTGGCCCTCTTCCTCCGACTCACTCTCGTCCTCGCTCGAGGCCCGACTCTTGCCCTTGGCTCGCTTATTCTCCTTGAACGTGCCCTTGGGGAACAGTCCCCATTCCTCAAATGATCGGCCCGCGAACCGATCAATATCCCTATCCGTCACGTCCCATAGTGTACCCACCACCGCTGGACATCCTGCCATCATGTAGTTCCACACAGGACCGTAGGACTCAAACTCTCCGGCTTCGGTTAGCGACGCCGAGCTGCAACCCATCAAGAACGTCGCAGGCTTGCACTTTTCTAGACGACGGATTGTGCGTGCCCGGATATACTGCGCGCCGCTTCCATGACCAAAGTAGAGGAGAATCTCAGAGTCTGACAGAGCTTTCTCGAATTCAGCTTCTTCAGGAGCACGGTTGACGATACCCGTCCAGCTGCCGAGGCCCTTCATAATCGGCTCAAAGGTAGACTGGGTGTTGACCAAGTCCTTCGAGGGGTTGAGAATGTAAGTACCTTGCTTGGCAGAAACATAATGGCCCTCTGGTGTATCTTCAGAAGCATCGTCGCCGGGCGATCGTTGTGACTCTGTAATGAGTTGCCTCAAGCAGGCTAATGAAGGTACCCGCGAAATTGCGAGCCCTGCCATACAAGGCATCGATTCCCAAGGGAAAGCATGGAGAGCCTTGTCTAGAACCAAAATGGTGTGAGCCCCTTCTGCTCGGTCAGATCCCGTCTTAGCCGCATTGTAGTAGCCGCGCAGGGCATCATAAGTCTCGACCACCATAGCGTCAAAGTCAATTTCGTCGTAGGCGTTGCGTTCTCCATGAAATTGAAGAATGTCAACGACAAAATAGAGCAGATCGTTGAGAGCCTCGTCGTAGTCACTGTCTGGATCACTGGGATCGCCCAGGCCGATAAAAAGATCCAGAACCCGAGGGTCAAGAGACACCTTGGATGCCTTTGTCGTCTTCTTGCCGCGACCTTGTCTCCGCGAGGGCAGGTTGCTATCAAGAACTTGCTGGAAGCTTTTCTGGAAACGTGCAAGGAGGTCTGGTCGACGCTCATGCTGAGAGAAGATACCCTTGAAGCCACCCAACCAAGTTGTCTCGATCGTGCCCAGGAGATCCCTGAGCCTTTCATCCAGAGCCTCTCGTTCAGCCCACCATGCGGCCTTCGCACCCTTGACACTAAAGTCTCGGGAAGCGGAATGGCTGGTCTCGTTGGCGAGCCGGATAATCTCCATCATCTCATCCTTGCCGTTATCGAAGTTAAAGATCTCTGAATCGGCATCCCGAGAATTGGCACGTTCCAGAGGCAGTCGAAGGATGAAAGGACTGTGATCGGCTCGGAACTTGGTGATGCACAGATCATGGTGGTTGTCGCTGAGAGAAACGGAAATCACGCTCCAGTTGTGAGGTACCAAGTCGATATAGTCATTTTGGAACTTGGCCATCTCTGTCGTGAGTAGGGGATTGGAGGGTATGGTTGTATCGCTTGGTCGAGCGGTATCCTTGTTCTGGAGAGTGCTTTGCTCGCGCTTCCAAGTGACATTGCGAGCCAAGTCGACAGAGAAAGTAGCAAATCCTGACCCAGCAAGCATCTTGGATTGTGTCGTGGAGGTAGCAGATAGAAGAATAACAGTGTTTTGGAGTAGAGCTGAGATACGATGAACCATGGCGCTATTAGCAGTTGACAGGGTTGAAGCGTGGGCTTCAAGGAGAAGCTCTTGTGCTTGTCTCAGCGCTTCAGCAAATGCAGGAACACTAGTCTCCTTGGAAGCCTTTCGCTCGGTAGCTCCTGCGCGTCCTTTTCGAGGAGGTGTCTGGCTGTGTGAAGCCCTCCTCTTGTCGGAAGCAGCGATTGCTGGGAAAGAAATGGTCGAGTCTTGAATAACCGAGAAGACAGGATCGTGAATCATCTGCTCCGTACTATGGCCGATGAGAGAGATCGCAGTCACAACTTGCTCTTGAGATAGAGTGCCAAATAGTTTTGGTAGCTCCTTTGCATCCTCCAAGGTTGACAAGGCAGAGGCCCAGTCCTTCTGGCTGATGAAGCCCAGAGCCCTTGAAAGGATGACCGAAGCCATCAGAGAAGCCTGGTATGCGTTCTCAGGCAAGTTTAATACTTCAGCAGCCGGGGGCTGAGCTTTGACAGTGACGGCCCGCTTCCGAGTTCGTGGCGCAGGAATTGCAGAAGCTTTGGTTCTAGTTGTCCTGGTGGCAGTCCGGGTGGCACGGGTAGCAGCTGTAGCTCGTGCTTTAGCAGCAACAGGAGCGGTTTTCTTAGCCTCGTTCTGGATGCTCAACACCTTTCCGTGATCCCCAAGACGCCGAGCAGTCTCTTCGGCAAGTTGAAGTAGCTCGCGAGCCTTGTCTTCGTCGCCACTATCGCGAAACAAGCCACCGAGTTGGCAAGCAACTTGTACCCGAGAGGCTGAGATATCCTGCGGTAACTCTTCGAAAGCCTCTTGACCAAAATCAAGCGCCTTGGTCAGCTTACCAGCCCGGTGGTATATGGAACCCGTCCAGGCTAGGACCTGCGCTCGGTAGAGTGGCGAGCCTGTACTCTCAGCAATCTTCTGGGCAGACTCTGCATAGTAAATGGTCTCTTGATACATGCCAAGGTGCGCATATACTGAAGAAACATGCAAAAGACTACGCAGAAGAGGAAAAGCAAGCGCCCAGAACTGAGGACCGATCACCTGGCCGAGCTTGGCACCAGCCTTGACACTATCAAGACTGGTCGTCGAAGTGTTCATAACACTCGAGTTAGCAGCTCGGGACATCGAGGACTCGATCTTGGACCAGTCGTGGGAGAGAATTCGGACACTTGATTTAACGCAGGTCAAAGCCTCTTGAACTTGACCACGCTTCAATGCAAGAACCGAGTCCAGAAAAGAGCTGAGAGCAAGAGATATGTTGACTTGAGACTTGGACAAAGCCCACGATGAAGTAGATCCATCGTAAATGGCCTTTGCAACCGCCAACGAGGCATTCCTGACCAACAGTTAGAAACATTCAATTCTCTTGGTTTTGTTAACTCACGCTTCGTCAATGCTACCGATACCGGAATAATACTCGGCCTGCGTCAGATGGAACCCAGCAACGAGTCCACGAGAAGCCCCCTCTGCTTCGTCCAGAAGTTTCTTTGTCGTATCGAGCGTTTCCTTAGCTTCAGCGAAGTGACCAATATTGAGGTGCTGTGATGCAAGAAGTGTATGATTGAGGATCACGTTATTATAGGTCGGTTCAGCGAGGATCTTGGACAAAGGTGTCGATAGTTCCAAAATTTCAAGTTGCAGACTGTTCTCGCCTCGAAGACTGGAGAATTGGCTGGCAGATTGTAGGTGTACCACCAGACCATCTGGATTATCGATTCGTTCGTATAGGTCGCTTCTTGACTTGCAAGATTCGGTCATGGATTTCCAGGAAGCAACAGCATCTCTGAGGACAGACACAGGAAGAGGGGCGTCAGTAACAGCCAATGCTGACATGGACTTCTGCAGCGCCCTGAGATGCGGAATATAGCGAACTAGAGACCCATCTTCGCCATGAGCTTTGTTGTCCAGTTGTTGAACGGTTTCTTCGGCCAAGTTGGCAATCTGTCCCATCTCGTCCTCTTCTCCAATGACTTGAAAAAGCAAGTGAAGCAGAACTCGAAGGCGTCGAATTGGAAAGCGGTCTGGTGTATAAATTCGCAAAAGAGCCTGGACAGACGCGTCATGTAATTTGAGTGGTTCTCCTCTGGACACCGTATCCCCTGCAATTTGCATCAAGTGTTCCAATACTGCAGCTCGCTCATTCTCTGGCAGAAAGAATGCCCAGTCGTTCCAAGAGTGATCAAGTTTAGCAATCGAGCGCAGTGTTCGGGACAATATCTCTGCCTTCTCATCGGCACCCCAAGCGACGCTCGGGGGTTGAGAATCCAGAGCTTCCGTAACCTTGACCAAGGCGCCCTCCTCAATCATGTGAGTACAGATTGAGCGCAGAGTCCGGATCGCATCGTCACTTCGGTTTGCCGCTTTGCAGAGATCGGCAAACAACTCCAGCTTTGTTGAAAGATGAGCCTTTTCCTGTTGAGCCATAGGTCGGTCCTGGATGATCTCGATGGATCGACTCAAGCATTGAAGGATCTCTTTGTTGATTTGCTTGGATTTGCCGAGGTCCTTGCGTATTTGGTTATATCTGGCAAAGTAGAGACTGGAAATTTTAGAGAAATAGCTAGTGAGCTGCTCCGTTCGTGTTTTCGAAATCGTAGGGTCGAGAACGGCATCAACTAGCTTACTGCAGTCCCAGAGAACCTCGTCCATCTGCTTCCAGGCCACAGACTCGGATTGAATATCGCCGTTGAGAACCACCAGCGCACCATCGATAATCTGGTTGATTGTCTGCATCAAAAGCTCCCGTCGCTGGTCGAATTGAAGGAGATTCTTGGCCGAAGCATCCTTGCCAGGAGGAGCTCCCAGCCAACGGCGGCCGAATCGTGGGAATTTCGTGATGAACGTCTTTAGATTTGCCATGATCGAATCGACTGTGTCGTTCTTTGCCTTTGACCCCTTTGAGTTGGCCACAAGAAGGCCGACGGCTGATCGTCGAGCGAGTGAAAGACTTTCCAGCAACTCATTAAGATCGGTGACGTTGCCACTCAAGCTCCCTTCCAGGCTTTCCGTAACCTCCTGAACAAGCTGGTTCGTCTTAGAATCATGCTTGGATTGTTTCAAGAGAGCAGCGAGAAGGCGTGCCGAAATCGAAAATATGCGAATGGCCGATTCTTGGTCAGAGTCGAGAGAATCCTTTAATTTCTGGAACCATTGACATGCTGCATCGTATTGGCGATCCGTCTGAGCCGTAACACCTAGAAGCTGATACAGCGAAGTCAGGGGAGAGTCGGATGAAGTTTTGGCCTGTGACTTTTGAGATCCAATAAGATCCATGAGCTCCTGGAAAGAGGTAGCGCTCAATTCGTATGTTGGCCCATTCGCAGGGGGTTGTCTTCGAGTATATGCGCGAACGCATCGAGAGAAGGGAGAGAGGATATCATCGTCAACACTTCCGCGATGACCAGCCATCTTCCACCACTTGAGTTGGACCTTAAAACAAAGTACCTGCAGCTTGAAGGCTGAAGTGGGAGATGGATGGAGTCTTGATTCCGTCGCGACCGAGTCCTCCTTGCTGGAAACACTGGGTGCTAATGATAGAAGGATCTGTGATAACGAGGCTAACTGTCGAGCTGCCTTTTGAGTTTCCTTTGCGTTTTGGGCTGCCAATTTCTCGAAAAGGATGACAGGAGAAGATGCGTGGGATTCTTCGAGAAGTGGCAGGGCGGCCTCGATATGGGCTGGTTTCTTGGAATGCGAAATCCATCGCAGTACTTGGACTTGACAACCTGTAACAACAGGAAGCAAGCTGTCGGGGACGTTGTCGCCATAGTCGAGTAACTCTGCGATGACCTGAGCAGCCGTTTGTCCTTCGGTTGAGGTCGATTTCGTCGCTTTGTTAACTCCAGCATCAAGCCTTCGCTTCAAGATCCTCAATTCCTTCAGTGCCTGGTCCTGGAATCCAAGCACCAGTAGCTTGCCAATGAAAGCCGACATTCCATTCTCAAGCTGAAAATCTGTTTGTGTTGATTGCAAAGGACCCATAATAGACCGAAGACAGGTGAAAGCGACACGCGCGCACTCGACGGCTGCGAGACATCCTGTCGATTGTGTTGTTGCTTGTGATGCTGCTTTTGCGGCGATGTTAGGTGAGGTAGCCACTCGATTCAAGGTTCGGGGCTGTAGCGGTGACAACGGTGCGGATAAGGACCTTCGTAACGTTCGAGTGCCAGAGGCTTTCTTTGTGTCGCCCTGAGATTCTTGTTGTTTGTTGGGAGTCGCGGGAGTTGTCGGTTTCGCGGCTTCGGTCAGAGACTTGATGCATATGTTGATTACGTGTGTTGCGAGAGAAGCACGATCTTTCGACGAGAGCTGTTCGCCGTTAGACTTTGCGGTCTGGGTTTTGGCGGTCGCGGTTCGTTTTGTTTTTGAGTTTGCGGTTGTTTTAGAAGTCGTTCGTGAATTTGTTTGCGATGTTGTAGATGATGTTTCGGTGTCGGGTAACAACAGCTCCTTGAGCATCACGACAGTAGCGGTCGTGCATGTCGAAATTGAAGTCAGAGCTGTCTTGGCCGAATCGACCTTTGCTTGTAGTGAAGCCATTTTAGATTATGTGTGTAAGTTCGTTTACCATGCCGTCGTCAAAAACCAAAATGCTCCTAATATGGAGGTATAGGTACGATATGCAAGTTGAAAGCGAAAGCTGCAAGTCTCTAGTCGCAATCGATACCTAGTTGATTCTGTGATCCTGGTTTGCTAGCCCCGGAATTGGCAAACAAAGCTGGTTGCCTGGGGCAACTCGTCGGATCTCGGGTTGACTGGTCCGTGCCCCCAACTTTTCGGTAGAAGATCTTGGAAGTGTCAGGTTTAGCTACCGATATCACTCGCTACCACGACTTTGAGACGCTCAAAAATGTCGCTTCGACAGCTTGCAATTCGCCCTGGCCACCTTCGAGTGGCCTCACTTGTACTAAATGCGCCGCACGCTTCAAAATGCGCCATTCGATACTCGAGCACGGCCCCTGCAACGATTATCGATAGAGGCTTCTGGCGATCTCTTGTACCGAAGCCATTGCGAAAAGAAAATCGTCAATTGAGGAAGAAGTCCAAGGAGTGGAATCCGGCGACGTTTTTCATTGCTATTTTCCTTCTCATCGGATCAATGTCGATTCAGATGATTACGCTACGGAATTCCTTTGATCGATACATGCGACAGTCAGAGGCTCGAATTACATCCTTGCGAGAGGTTGTCGAGAAGATTCAAAGAGGCGAAACGGTAGATGTTGAACAGGCACTCGGTACTGGCGATCCTGGAAGGGAAGCCGCTTGGGAAGAGAGTAAGAGGGTTGTCACCAGCATAAGCTTTGCTAGTTACTGACGAATCTATGTAGTGCTCAAGGCCATTGAACGTGACGAAGCAGTTCGCAAGTCGAAACGAGAGAAGGTCGTGCGAGGTGAACCTGTATCTGAAACAACCGCATTCGAAGCCCAGAACACAGACCCAGCAAAGGCTGCACCAACAAGGGCGAAACCCGGAAGTTTTGGAAATTTCTTTTAGGCGTAAACGGATATATCCTCAAGGCTGGATAGTAATGTACAGATATACTGGCTTCAAGAAAGCATATCCTTGAAAATACCACGATTTCCCAAGGAAGCTTCCAAGGAAGCTTGTACTGGTGCTTCTGATGGTGCCACGTCGTTGCGCAGCGCAGAAAGAAGAGCTGGAAGAAGGTCGTCTGTCGACAAAGCAACCCTCACACCTTGCTCGCCCTGCTGGTTCGGGTCCATACCCGCGAAAAACTTATCCTCGCCTCTTATTCCGCCCATACTGATAATGGCGATGGGCATACCTCGATCCTGGGCCCGCTTGGCAAGTCTCCAAGCCGAATATGTGGCAAGCGAAGTACCGGCCACGAGCAGCTTCCCGGCATTGTCGATGGCTTCTTCAGCAGAATGCTTGACATGGTCGTCGATGCTTTCTCCGAACATGACGACAGCAGGCTTCAGAATGCCCGCGGTACTTGGAAGCTTCCAGGCTCCGTCTGTGTCGACTTGGACGACATGCTGATGACCATCGTTCTTCTTCGGCGGACTGGATAAGCATTTTGGGCAAGGAGGGTATCTAAAGGTCGTGTAAGGGGCATCTGGCAGATCAACATCGCCATCAGGATTCACCTTGAGGCCTTTAAACCTGCGTTCGACTGGGTCTTCGGTATCTAGTGCCCCTGACTTGAGGGCTCTTTCGAGGAGCTCAGCCCATTTCGGGTTAAGGTTGGCCAGTTTATCTTGGAATTCGTTTCGCGAAAACTCGTTTTTACAAGTTGTGCAGACAACAGCCCTTAGATATCCATGTAACTCTAGAGTTGGTAGATCAGGGTGAGCCCTTGGGTGAAATGAGTCGACGTTCTGAGTAATAACACTCCGTATCAGACCAAGATTTCCAAGATCCCTTATAGCATAGTGGCCACTGTTTGGAGACGCCTTGTGAAGATTTGACCAGCCAAGAAAGCTTCGAGCCCAGTATCGTTTGCGAGATTCGTGACTCTTGAGGAATTCTGGATAGTAGATAGGTCGATATGTCTTGTTGACTTTGTAAGTGCCTTTAACGCCTCGGTAATCTGCCAGTCCTGAAGCGACTGAGAGACCTGCCCCAGTGAGAAGGACAGCAGATGAGGGTAAGTGACTCGGAGATGGTGCAACGAAGAATCGATGAAGAGCAGCAATAGCTCCGGGGAGTGTTGAGGCTGAAGCTGGCGCTATTACTGAAGGCAAGGGGAGGTCCGTGTAAGGGATCCTGAGCAGAGGCGTGCTCATTGAGGCCGGTTTCTGTGGTGGTAATGTTTAAGAATTACTCAGTCTAGTAATGCTTGTAGTGAAATTGAAGCCCAATCTTTAGTGGCTGACGAGGTTGTTTCCAATTGCTTGAGGAGGATTGGTCGAATGGAACCCGGTGTTATTGAGGCACGGACTGAGAATTGGCGAGTCTGACGCAGGCTTTGAGATATCAGGACCGATATTACACAAGATAATAGCGTTAATAGGATCGGGTTACAAAGATGGTGGTGAATTCAGTGACAGGGATTATTCTAAGAGCTGGAACGTATGGAGAAGAGCGCGTCATTGGTTTCAGGGACAATTCTCTCTTTCAGCCTTGCAACTAAAGATTGATGTGGCTTAATTGGATCCAGCTTATGTTATCCCCCACATCCCGAATCTGATAAAGAATGACAAAGAATGTGGTAAAGTCGAGTCAGCTTTGAGGGGAGTTTAAAGGTCGGTAGTTTTTGAACAGAACAATGCATAAGAAATTATGCCGAAGGTTGAACAAGACAACCACTCCACTACCTTACCTAAAGCTTAACTAACTGTAGCCATACCGCGGAAACTGTTCATCCATACCTTACTGTAGATGCACTGGAGAAACTCAACCACCCCTGAAGGTTAGAGGTCTCAGCGGTCAAGCCAGTTCCTGTCCGGAGACCGGAACTTCGCGATTTCTCATCAGACGAGACTGTCGTAGATTGTGGGTTCACCTTAATGGCGTCGTAGGTCGCTTTTTCCTTTCCTACCAATTGCCGCACCAAGATTTGACTGTCGGTGGAGCTGGTTCTTCTTTTCTGATAATCTTGATAATCTTTTTTCTTTTTGGTGTCTTTTTTCCCCTTTTCCCTTTTTTTCTCTGCAAACTCTGCTCTAAACTCGCTCGCATGCCTTGTCCTGGTCCGGTTCCGACCGAGCCAAATCCGCTCGCTCTACCGATCCCGAAACTTGACCTGACAGGGCTCCGTTAACGGGCATAGGTAACATAACGACACCATCTTTCTTCTGCAATATCTACCTATCTGTCTCTGTTCTGTCTGTTTATATTCTATATCTGTTCTGTGCTTCAGACGCAACACAACCCAACGCCAAAGGGCCCGGAAACACGCGATCCGATACCCGGGGGCCAACCTCCGTTATTTTCCCTTGCAAAGACAACATCTCGGATATATTGGACTGTATGAGTCTCCCGCAGGCCGGGCGTCCCACGGGCGCGGGCGCGGCTGGAGTGACGTCGCCAATAGCTGGAACTGGAGCTACGCACAGTCACTACTATAATAATCACAACCGTGGCTTCGCCTCGTGGGGACACCACTCGCAACAAAGCAAATATCGAGGCCAGATGATTCTATTGAGGTCAAATTTAGCTACTCCCCACGTCGCTTGTCTACGTCTTCGTCTACGCGCTCTGAAAACAGCCTCGATTGTCGCCGCCCTGTCCACCTGTGCTTACCTTTCAGCCTCGTCCAAGCTCTCATCCTACCACGTATCAAATACCACTTCCGTCACTCGCCCTTCGACCAATTCATTACCACATCTCGCCCCTTTTCGCAGCAAATTTCGATCCCCACCTTCACTCGTCACAACTTCAATGTCCCAGATACGACCGCATACTGGCCAAGGCCACGACCATAAAGATGGTCATGATCACAGCCACGGTCATGACCACAGTCATAGCCATGGCATCTTGGGCCATCACCACCATCACGACAACGCCTACCTAACATCAGGCAACAGAGACGACCCCGGCGTTCGAATCACCCGTATTGGCCTGTTCTGTAACCTGTGTATGGCAATTGCCAAGTTTGCCGGTGGATGGGCCTTCAACTCCAAGGCAATGACTGCAGATGCATGGCATAGCATTACAGACCTTGCATCCGATGTCCTAACGCTCGCAACAGTCACATGGAGTCTGAAGCCTCCAACAGACAGGTTCCCTATGGGCTTCGGCAAGGTCGAGAGTCTGGGATCGCTGGGCGTCTCGAGTATGCTTTTGGCGGGAGGTCTCTACATGGGCTGGGACAGCGGTATCAGTCTTTATGGACACTTTTACCCTGAAGCAGCACATGGTATTTTGGAGCACGTCGGACACGGTCATAGCCATTCTCATGGAGCCGCAGCCCTCGGTATTCCAAGCATGCATGCCGCTTGGCTTGCGGCCGGAACCATTATGGTTAAGGAATGGCTCTATCATGCGAGTAAGTATTCTCCCCTGCTTTCGACGTGATGAATCTTGGTTGTGGATGTGCAGCGGATACTCAAGTCCAGGCTTGAAATTCGAATTCAAAAGGAATGGAGATAGAAAGAATAAATGCTGACCTGACTAATTGCAGCAATGAAGGTTGCGCGAGAACGCAAGTCGTCGGTTCTCGCATCAAATGCCATCCATCATCGAGTTGACAGCTTGACGGGTTTTGTTACCTTGGCAGCCATCATGGGAGCCAATGCAATGGACAATGCGGCGTGGCTGGACCCCGTCGGTGGTCTTCTCATCTCCATCATGGTCATCCAAGCTGGTGCCGGAAACACACTTGCTGCTTTCCGCGAATTGGCAGATCAAAGCATTGACGACGAGATCAAATCTTCAGTAACAAAACACGCCAACAAAGCATTGAAGAATGTGCTTGAGGGACATGAGGTTGTCCTGCGAGAAGTGAGTGGTATCAAATCAGGCCAGAACTATCTTGTGGATCTCGAGATGACAGTACCCGGTGCGTGGTCTGTCGAGACAACACAGCAGGTAGAGGATGCAGTGCGAACACAAGTGGGAGGCAAGGTACGCGGGGTGAGAAGAGTTCGCATCCGATTCTCACCAAAAGAAGCCGCTGCCAAGGCAAGGTTTGACGACTTTATCCCCGGGACTGTGGTTCTGCCGCCCGAGACGGAAGAGGATGCGTCTGAGGCTGATGGCGAGTCGAACCATGATCACGATCATCATGATCACAAGAACAATGGCCATGACCTTGAGCCAAACGGCCATGAACAAGGTGATGGTCTCAGGAACAGAAACAAGCATTAAAGTGGAGGATGCTTTGTGTAGAAGCGAGACCTTTAGCCTGGGCTTCCTGGCATCGATCATGGCCATCTCTCTCTACATAGTTGTCCTTTGGTCATGACATGTCCAAGCCAACCTTGCCCCTCGACCGGGGTTTGTGTATGTAGCTTGGCTTCTGGGGTTTTTGAGCTGCGGGCCAGTGGAGTCCCGGCCGGATGAGCTGGATTTGACAAAGGTTGGAGACTAGGATCTCTCAATAACCGGCAGCTGTCTACCTGAGTATCGGCGAAGGAAGGCCGATGGCATGTGTATATGCATATGCACATGCAGTGCAAAGTACACACCCTTTTTTCTTTTTCTCATGATGTTACAGAATCTGGCTAGGCCGGAAGAAATGTGTGCTTGGAGCGATTTATAGACACTTGCAACCTACAAAATACCGGAAGAGAGGGCACTGGAAAGGAGGGTTCTAAGGAAGATAAAACATAGACGGACGGACAAGTGGAGGGTGGCTGCATCTGTATTTCGAAAAACAGCAGCTTATGGGATTAGGATTACATTGCATATACAAATAGTACCGTGTGTGCTCTACGAATAGAAAATGCAGATAAGAGAAGGGACCTGCATGTCATCTGACTGCACTTGTTGAAGAACATTATCATGTTGAGTGAGCTATCTAGAGTTCGGCAACAAGGATGTCAGCGGACCGGGACCCCTACGTTTGAGCCTCATTCATGGATGATGGACAATCTATTCAGCTTGTGAGCCCAGAGCCGCTTCCTCAGTTAGTCAATATCTCTTGTCTCGCTGTGATCATAACGGGTTCCTCGTACATAGGTAGTACTGAATTGAGTTGACCCACGCCCCTTCTTCCTGTCAGTTAGAAGCGCCTGTTATTCATTGGCCTGGGTCTGCTCACGAGGAGCTGCGAGGACTTTGGAGGTCACGGGTTTCATTGGCCGGGATATAAATTGAAGATGGGACGTGGTGTTGAATTTAGGCTAAATATGAACAGAGCACTGGGATTGCTTTTGAGGATGGAAAAGTAACGTAAAGTAAAAAGAGGATTGTTTCTGGGACATGTCATGATGTGATAAATTTGAGTGCAGAGACTGAGTCGTAAAAGTAAAGATATTTGTGAAGAGCAATGGAGAGTGTCGATCAGTAAGAATACCCTTGGCACGCATTGCTATTGTCATTGTAACCATATTCATTCTTCCTTTTTTTATACATGTATTGTACCTGGTGGTCAGTTCCATTTCTTTCGTTTCCACCCCTCTTTCGGCTCGATCCGTCGTGTCCTGCCTGAATCCAAATGCTCAGATATTTGCATGGTGTTGAGTGTTGGGTTGTTTGTTTTATACACGCCCCCTCTATCCTTTAGCTTCTAGGCTTCCTTTTATCAGGGCCAGTGGAGAAGAGAACCCCATGCTGATATTGGATGATGGAAACAGATAGAAAAAGTCTGATTTACGTAGATGTTACATATGAGCATAGTTAATGAATAAATTCTTGAGCAAGAAAGGGCTGAACAGAATGAGTGTATGTGTGTTTCGGTCATTCTCAAGGTCAGATATGCAATGCCGGGACCTGACCTGTACATGGGACGGATATATGCCCCGGACATGGAATTACGTTCATATGACCTCTAACCCGATTTTTGTAGATTTTATCTTTGGGTAAATAGGTAGTAGATAGACTGAGATAACAAATGAATTGCATTATTATTGCGTGTTTTGTTCAGTCTTGGGTATTGGCATTACTAGCACTGACTGTCATTACTGCACCCACGCCTTTGCTTTCTTCCCCTTACGCATGTTACCCACTGAAGACAACCTTAGTGTGTATGATCCATCTTGCACTTTCCCTGTTGACGTGTGGCGGTCGGTCCAACATGATGCAGTTACTGACTCTATACCTTGTCTTAGCTGAGGTAAGGTACCTGGGTATAAAGGCCAGCTCGTGGCTTTTTCTGGTGTTTTCCTCGTCTCACACAACTCAACTCAATTCTACCTACACCTACTAGTACTTCACGATATCGCCTATCTATTGACCGTTGTAGGGTTACAACACTGACAATTCCTACGTCACATACAAATTGGTTCTGATTTCGTCATTGATTGCTACCATTGACATCGTCGTGGTCGGCGTCCTCGAATATACTATCCGTACCCAGATTCAAAGCTCAACATCATCTGAAGCTACATATTCACAATGGCCCAGGCCTCAGACTCCAAGCCGCTATATCTCGGCTTCGATCTGTCGACGCAACAGCTTAAAGGCACGTCTATAAGCATCGCCAGCAACACAATCAGCTAACACCCTCTCCAGCTCTGGTCGTCGACTCGGACCTCAAGGTTAAAGGTGAAGCAAAGGTCGATTTTGACAAGGACTTTGGCCACAAATATGGTATCAAGAAGGGCGTTCACGTCTACGAGGAGACAGGCGAGGTCTATGCCCCCGTCGCCATGTGGATGGAGTCTGTAGATCTCGTTCTTGATCGATTGGCTAAAGCTATGCCTCTTCCCCTCTCACACATTCGCGGTATCAGCGGTTCTTGCCAGCAGCATGGAAGTGTCTACTGGAACGGCAATGCCTACGAGGTTCTGCACAACCTCGATCCTCGTCTTCCTCTGGTCGTTCAGCTACCACAGGCGCTATCCCACCAGTGGGCTCCCAACTGGCAGGATCAGAGCACTCAGGCTCAATGCGACGCTTTTGACGCTGCTCTTGGCGATCGCGAGAAGCTCGCTGAGGCTACAGGCAGCGGTGCCCACCATGTAAGTCAAATCCTTATGAAATGGCAAAAGGAAAACCAGTGCTAACAGATATACCAGCGCTTCACTGGAACCCAAATTATGCGTCTCAAGAAGGACCTTCCGGACATGTACGCCAAGACTGCTCACATCTCCCTCGTCTCCTCATGGCTTGCATCCGTCTTCCTCGGCGCCATCGCCCCCATGGACATCAGCGATGTCTGCGGCATGAACCTCTGGGACATTCCTCGCCAACAATTTAACGAATCTCTTCTCGAGCTTGCAGCTGGTAGCAAGCGCGATGCCCTCAACCTCCGAAAGAAGCTCGGCGAGCCTCGCCTTGATGGTGCTGCTGTTCTGGGCGCTATCTCGCCTTACTTCGTGAGCCGTCACGGCTTCCACCCAGACTGCCAGATTACACCCTTCACTGGCGACAACCCTGCAACTATCCTCGCCCTTCCTCTTCGACCCCTCGACGCCATTGTTTCTCTTGGCACTTCGACGACATTCCTGATGAACACACCAAAGTACAAGCCTGACGGCGCTTACCATTTCTTTAACCACCCCACAACCGATGGCCACTACATGTTCATGCTTTGCTATAAGAACGGAGGCCTAGCTCGCGAGAGAGTCCGAGATGAACTGCCCAAGCCCGAGAACGGTCCTACAGGATGGGAGAACTTCAACAAAGCCATCGAGAACGTACCTACCCTGGGCGCTGCCAAGGAGGACGAGAGGCGCAAGCTTGGTCTGTACTTCTACCTCACTGAGACGGTTCCCAACATTCGTGCAGGCACTTGGCGATACTCGTGCAAACCAGATGGCTCTGATCTTCAGGAGGACAAGAGCGGATGGGACAAGGAGACTGATGCGCGAGTGATTGTTGAATCCCAGGCTCTGTCCATGCGACTGCGTTCTCAGAACCTCGTTGAGAGCACTGGACCCAACCTGCCCGCTCAGCCCCGTCGTATCTATCTCGTTGGAGGCGGTTCTCTGAACCCAGCTATCGCCCGTGTCATTGGCGAAGTTCTTGGAGGCACCGATGGTGTTTACAAACTTGACGTCGGTGGTAACGCCTGCGCCCTTGGAGGAGCCTACAAGGCTCTCTGGGCTCTGGAGCGTCAGCCAAACGAGACTTTCGATGAGCTCATCGGCAAGCGATGGACCGAGGAGGGCAACATCGAGCGTATCGATGACGGCTACCGTGAGGGTGTCTACCAAAAGTACGGGAACGTTGTCGGAGCCTTCGAGGCCCTGGAGAAGAAGATCCTTGCGGAGCAGGCCGCGGAGTCAAAATAGTCGCAAGAGATTGCTTGATTTAAACGCAGGGTATCTAATGTCTAAAAAGGAGGAGTTTGTCTATGTCATTATCTAACGTACTTGCTCATGAAACGCCTATGGAAGTCGGAACGGAGGAGATCCTAGAGGTCTGGGTTAGCGAATGATGTCTTTTCAATGTTGAATGAAAAAGAAGAAAAAGCATATAGAAATTAGATGTTGACAGAGAATGCTGTGCGAATGAAAGAATAATAAGACTTACGTTGACGAATTCCTTCTTCTTGCCCTTGTCTTCTGTGCCGCGCGCCTGGTTCTTGAAAACCACGTCGTCGTCCCAGCGGCGCTTCATGTTGAAATCTTGCTTGTTGAGAAGAGGGTTCCCGAGGGCGATGTTTCGTTCTCGGGCTTCTTCCTCTTCTTTGAGTCGTTCCGCCTCCTGTAGTGCAAATTAGCTGACCATGTCTACTGCTGAATGATGGCGCAAACATACCTCTTTCTTCTTTCTCTCCTCTCTCTCTCTGCGCACACGATCCAACTCCCTCTGCAACTCCGCATCAGAGTCATCATCGCTATCATCATCATCGTCACTGTCGTCCTCATCATCCTCCTCGCTATCATCTGCATCGATATCTCTCGTCTCTGCTAATATCCGCCGTCTCTTGGCCTCTAGATCTTCCTCATCGCCATCAGCGCCCGGAAGCGCTCGCTTTGCGCCGCCAGACACGCTGGTCTCGTCGTCCTCGTCGGCATCGTCAATCAGAGCAGGGGCGCCGTTCTTCTTGGTGAAATGAGCGGCTTCGGCGGCGAGAAGCTCGGCTGCGAGATCGCGTGATGGTTCGTCGGCGTCGCCGCCTTGCCCGGTTTGTCGATACTTGAGTTGGGTGTGTGCTGGTAGGAGTCGTTGATGGTAGGCTGGACCACGGAGGGCTTCTTTGCCACGGGCCTGGAAAGGTCAGTATGCGCCTGAGTGAATAGAAGAGAAATTACGAACCGGATCGAAGGTAGGTCTATGGGCGGTAGTCATGGTGATTATTCCTCAGTATTTTCTTGAAGAATTGGAATTTCAATGTTGATATAAAGTCTTGAATATTGCCGACGCGAGGCGAAGGAAGCAGCCATAAACGGCGACTCACCGCCCGGCAGAATTTGCCAAATGTTTGTCTCAGTCTATGAGGTATGCTCTTGCGTCCCGTATAAAATACCCATCATTTCTTCTCACAACAAATTCACTTAAAAGTAAGACTTAGTCATGCCTCGCGAAGCTGAGCCTTCTCAGCAAGAGAAGGCATTTCTCACCAAGGCTCTGGATGAGGGTTTGCGGTTAGACGGACGCAAATTCGACGAGTTTCGACCTCTTGAACTCACTTTTGGAGAGGAATATGGAGTTGCAGAGGTCAAGTATGGAAAAACAAGGTAAGTCATCAACTATTCTATCTTTGCACTCGAAACTAACTAAAAACCCTTCTTAGAGTATTAGCCAAGGTCTCGGCAGAGGTTACGGTGCCTTACCTAGACCGTCCTTTTGACGGAGTTTTTACAATTACTTCAGAACTCAGTCCCATGGTCGCCCCTTCATACGAGGTCAACCGGCCTTCACTTGAGGAAGTTCTCCTTTCACGGCAGCTAGAGAAGACAGTTAGAAGATCTGGCGCCCTGGATACCGAGTCACTATGCCTCATCGCCGGCAAAAAGTGCTGGTCTATTCGAGCCGACCTTCACGTCCTCAACCACGATGGAAACCTCACAGACGCAGCCTGCTTAGCCGTCGTTGCAGCCCTTCGACATTTCCGCAAGCCTGATTCGAGCATTGAGGGAGAGAACCTCACTATCTACACGGCCGCCGAGCGAGAGCCTGTGCCTCTGAGCTGGCTTCATTCACCCTTCTGCGTTACCTACAGTTTCTTTGGCGAGGATGGAAGCCAAGTTCTTGTCGACACCAACTGGCTCGAGGAGCAACTGCGGGTCGCCCACTGCACGTATAGTCTCAACAAGCATGGAGAGATCTGCCAGATTGCAAAGCTTGGAGGAGCTTCACTGGATGCACCGCTCTTTATCCAGTGTGCTCAAGGGGCACTCAACCGATCCAAGGATCTGTCTGACTTGGTGGATCGAAAACTAGCTGAGGACACGAAGCGAAGGGACAAGGGAGGACTTATGGCAGAGTTGACAGCTGAGAACGACAGGTGACGCTGATGTCTACGACACAATCCCAAGAAAAGCAATAGAAATCGAGGAAAATAGAAATCATGATACCCTGCAAGATGATCGCTCAGTGTTTCCCATGCTTCAAGACTAAAGCAGTGATTTACTGATGCTCCAGATGAACTCCAATATGTACGCCAAACCAGCCAATGTCGTCGCTCATAAGCTCTAGCACTTACACACAAGGACCCTTGGTCTTGTTGTTTAAACTACCGCATCACGGGCGGTCGAGACTCCTTGTTCCATTGCACTCGTGTCCTCACCCACTCTACAGCTTCTCGAACTCCATCACCCGTCAGAGCACTCATGGCCAAGACACGCGAGTCGCGAACGGCAGACCCCTTATCTCCCTCCATAACCTTCTTAACCAAACCCTCCTTGATACGTATTGTCTCGAGGCAATCCTCGCGATCTTGCTTGTTTGCCAGAATCAGTAGCGGCACGCCCTCGGTCTCCGAATGTTGCAGGACGTCCTCGAGGACAAGACGACACTCCTCGAGTCTGCCAACGTTCTCCTCGTGCTCAATGTTTCCGTCGCCGATATCTGTGCTGTCGATGATGAAGACTATGGCGTGGCAGCTTGTGTAGTAGCTCTCCCAGAGCTTACGCAGCGAGTGCTGTCCGCCCACATCCCACAGCTTGAGGTACATGTCCTGTAGCGGTATGGTCGAGACGTTCTGGCCGACGGTGGGCACTGTCTTGAGCTTCGGGTCGGGTCTGTTTGGTAGGAACATGGATTTGACTTGTTCGTGAAAGGTGGTTTTGCCGGCATTGTCGAGACCTAGAAGAATGACGGAGTATTCTAAGGGGTGGTTAGACATTGTGTTGTTTAGGGATCGAGGTGTGTATATACCTTCTTTGCTCGTCGCATAGAGGTAAATGCCCTTTGCGAGATGATACATTGTGGTCGCGAGATTCACGGCTGGCGATTTGGATAGTCGAGGGTGTGATTGTAGAGGTATTTCGTGGATGCGACAGGTAGATGTTGAGTTTCGTGAAGTTGATAGGGAGCTTCCAAAGGGAAGACTTTCAAATACGAAGTTCCAATCGAGAACCAACTTTGGTTAAATTGTCAAGCTGTCATCCCATCCATCCCTCCAGGGGCTGAGTTCCAGTGCGACTTAGTGGATGGAGCCACTGAAGAGCCTCATAATAACCCCTGGCCCGGGGGAGTCCCCCACCAACGGCCCCGCTAGTTGGGAAACCTTAGTTGTAGGTAGGGGGCTTATGATTGAGGATCTAGAGGTCTTTGAGTAGGTCAAGATGTTTGTTAATGATATGTATTCTAGATACCTCAAACACCTTTAATTGTAGAAAGTTTGACGAGTTTGATCATGTTTCTTTGTTTCAAGTTTCGAGCTGGTATGACGCTGAGTTGAGGTACATATCTAGAACCAGGGTTCATCATGACAACTTGGAGAAATGATGATCTCACGAGATGCTCTGTTTACAATTGGACAGTAAAGGCCTGATCTGTAATCAATACTACCTCAAAGTTCAAATTTAATTAAACATTCTTCTCTTTTGTATTCATTGTCAAGATTAGCCTAGTTAATACTACCTACCTACCTACGTAGTACACACGTCAACTCCCCAGCACCTATTCATCAAAGATAGACCAATCAGAGTCTTGTTCTGTTGAAAGCTGTCGCCTTTTATCCTTATCTTAGCTGACCTTAGCTTCTTATCGCATCCATTACCAGGCCAGGGCACGCCAAAACCTCCCTCACTCCAACATTCGCTATTTCGCTGCCTGGGCTTTTCCTCCGCGTCGACGCCATCATCAACTTCGATTCTTCTCCATCTTGCGGTTCGAACACCGCTTCTTTCGATCGTCTCGCCTCTCTTCCCTTGCGAATGTTCCAGCGTCATAGCTTACGAGACACGCGCAAGGGGTTTCCCACTTGATATTGTTGTCTTGCCCGATCGCGAACGCCTTTAATTATCGCAAAGACACAGCGCAAGCACAATGGCTTCCGCAAAGCTCGTCGACATGGGCTTTCAGCTCCTTAGTACGCTACGAATCACCTACAGAGTCAAACAACTCGACTTATGCGACTTGACGCTGACGAATTGAACATAGAGCGAGCCACCGAGGAAGATCCCGACCCCGAGGGTGCGTTCCCCCCCTTCGAAGAGACGATGCGCCATAGAAAAAACCTTGACTGACCATGACCTCCAGAGGGTGACTCTGCCCAGAAGGAATTGTTTGCGGCATGGGCGCTCTTCATCTCGATCATGCTGCTCATTATTGCCTTCTTCACAAGTTACATGCTCCAGATGAAGAAGGTTACTGCTATACACGAAACCGTTATATCCATCTTTGCCGGTACGTTGACAAAGTCAAAGTCAAACCCAAATAAACATATGAAACCAAGCTTACATCTGCTAGGAATGGTTGTTGGACTTGTCCTGCTTATAACTTCGGGCGACTCCATTCGAAACATCATCAGCTTCGACTACCAGATCTTCTTCAACCTGCTGCTACCGCCCATCATTCTCTCCTCGGGCTATGAGCTTCACCAGGCCAACTTCTTCCGCAACATCGGCACCATCTTGACATTCGCCTTTGCCGGGACATTTCTGTCGGCTGTCGTCATCGGCTTCATCCTCTACATCTTTACTCTCCTCCCTGGATCTTTGCCCATGACCTTTGTCGATGCGATTTCTGTAGGCGCAACTCTGTCCGCCACTGACCCCGTCACCATTCTCGCCATCTTCAACACCTACAAGGTTGATCCCAAGCTTTATACCATCATCTTTGGAGAATCCATCCTGAACGATGCCATCGCCATTGTCATTTTCGAAACTGCGCAGAAGTACAAGAAGGGCGAGGCTGCTAATCTTGGCCTCGTCAGCTTCTTCGAAGGCACAGGCATCTTCCTGCTCGTCTTCTTCTGCAGTATGTTTATTGGTTTTATTGTTGGCGTGGGCACTGCCCTGCTGCTCAAGTTCACCTACCTGCGCCGTACGCCAAAGATTGAGAGTTGCTTGATTGTTTTGATCGCCTACGCCACCTACTTCTTCTCGCACGGCCTTCACATGTCTGGTACGTTACTGAAACCTGGTCTGTACTACACTGTACTACACAGATCCTAACCTTTATGCAGGTATCGTGTCGCTGCTTTTCTGCGGTATCACGCTCAAGCACTATGCCTATTTCAACATGTCGCGACGGACTCAGCTTACTACCAAGTTCATCTTCCAGATCTTGTCGCAACTGTCCGAAAACTTCATCTTTATTTACCTGGGACTGGCCTTGTTTACAGACAACCAGCTTTCGTTCCAACCGCCTCTCATCATTGTCACTATTCTGGCCGTCTGCGCTGCCAGATGGGTCGCCGTATTCCCCCTGTCCAAAGCTATCAACTGGTTCATTAGATATCGCGCCCGCAGACGCGGCCAGGAGGTTGGTGATGAGTTACCTTACAACTACCAGGCTATGCTCTACTGGGCTGGTCTCCGTGGAGCTGTCGGTGTGGCGTTGGCTGCTCTTCTCACTGGCGATAACGCACCCGCACTCCGAGCTACTGTTCTGGTTGTTGTCGTGCTCACCGTCATCATTTTTGGCGGTACTACCGCTCGAATGCTTGAGATCCTTGGAATTCGCACTGGTGTTGTTGAAGAAGTTGACAGTGATGATGAGTTTGATATTGAGTCCTTTGGTGGAGGTCTTCAGGTCAAGCGCTCGGGAACAGGCATCGGATTCAACCCTCGCAGGAACGGGAGCGTCGCCCTTGGTAGTCTCGAGGCTGGCCAGTCTGCTAGTTATGTCTCAGGCGCCTCGTCTCCGCACACTGGCAGCCGTCCTGTGAGCAAGGTTCGAAAGAACTCTATCCCAGAGCGAGCTGATCTCCTTCGTCATAACGATGATTCCGACATTGGCAGCGACATTGACGTCTCTGATCTCCCTCCGCCAGCCCGTCGGTCACCGCTCCCACGATCCAACACTGCTCCTCCATCTCGAGCAGATAGTGCATATGCAACACCCACCACAGAAACACCAAGTGGTCAACCTATCACAGCAGGTAATGCTCTCCGACAGCTCTGGTCCGCGGACGATCCTGCCAGTGTGTTCCATCACCTCGACGAGGACTTTATCAAGCCCAGGCTGCTTCTTCAGGGGGATAGCTCCAGAGGTGGCCACGGCGGACCAAGCTAAACGGGAATATAGTGAATTGATGGATTTTCATAACATTCCCGCGTTGGGTCGGGTCCGGCTGTAACATTTTACGTTGCATGAATGGCGTTGGGTTTAATTAGTATAGACATGGCATTCGTGTTAGATAAATGATGTGTTTGGTCTATTCATCTGTTTGGTTTCTATTCTGTGGTATCACTGATGCATTATACGTAAAAATCATTTTCAACTTGAGTAAGAGGTGATGTTTTTTTTGAATCGCCTTGAGCAAACAAGGTCTTTGAGAGGCCAAGCGTAACGATACACTCATCTCATGCCTCGGCGGATTAATAAAATGTATCTACAGATGATCTCCAACTCGTCAAATGCCATACCAACCAACCAGCCAACCATCCGTTTCTTCATACATAAAAGGGTACGCAACTGTACAGTCAGAACCAGAATGAGGCCCCCTTTCCTCGCTTGTACGCTTTTTCATGACAAGATAAACACCAATATTGATCGCTTCCCATGCACCAACCCAAACCAATGGTTCCAGAACCCAAACAAGAAACTTTCTTTTTGCCACACCCATTTTATTTCGTTTCACTAGCCCGCTGATGGTGTTGCGCTGCCACTAGCCTGCCGCTGTTGCTGTTGTTGTTGCTGGGCTTGATGCTGGGCCTGCGCCTGTGTCGGCTGTTGTTTCGGCTGTTGTTGTTGTTGTTGGGGTTGGTGTTGACCCTGTTGGTGCTGCTGATGAGGCTGCTGATGCTGCTGTCCGGGACTGCCGGCCGCTTGAGAAGCCTGCTGCTGTTGCTGTTGACGAAGCAGGGCGGCGTACTGGTGAGGGCTCGTAGTAGCAGCGATACCTGCAGCAAGTCCGCCTTGGCCGTTGGCCGTACCCGCAGCCGAGTTCATGGCAGTGCGTTGGGCCATCATCAAACGCGTGAGATGTTCTGTAGCTAGTTGACGAACTTGGTCAGGGTTGAGGTTGGGATTCTTAGCGCGGAACTGTGCCTCAATCTGCACGAGTTGAGCGGCAATGCTAGCAGGTAGCTGTGCTTGTGGCCTTGGGGCTATCGAGCCAGCAGGACCAGCTGGCATATGAAGGCCATTGGGTTGCGGTGAGCCGAGATTGCCAGAGTTCAACTGAGCCATCATGGCCTGAGCATTATTTATAAAGTTGTGTTGGTTCATTGGGTTTGTTCCATTCATGCCGTTGATACCATTTCGCATGTTAGTAGGGGGACTCTGCTGAGTGCCAGTCGCCCCCTGGCCAGGGGTACCAGGACCGCCCTGAACGTGCTGCATCTGTGCAAGCCGCTGTTGGTCAGAGATACGCTGAGCACGCATCATCAAGTTGACCTCAGGCCCAGGATTCGGTATAGGCATCCGGTTATGCTGTCCCTGCATTGCCTGCAGCTGAGCCTGTTGGGCGCTGGTCATTTGGTTTGGTGGTACAAGGCCGCCAGTCATCTGAGGCACACCACCCATGCCATTTGCAGCAGATTGCATGGGCATCCTAGGACGAGCTTGCCCAGCAGCGGCGGCGGCGGCAAGTTGGTTAGGAACATTCACACGGCCAACACCACCCAAACCGTTGGCTGCTGCTGCTGCGGCGGCAGCAGCAGCAGCGGCTTGAGCTGAGTTCTGATTAACCTGATTAACTCCGGGAGTGCCAGCCATCTGGGCAGCTTGACCTTGAACTCTGGCTTGCATGGCAGCCTGAAAAGATGTCAATTTCCTAGTTCCACTGAGTCCTGCTGCAGCAACACTTACTCGTCTTTGAGCTTCTTGCCTTGACGCATACTGCGCCATCTTTTCTGCCAGAGCCTGGTCTCGCTCGTATCGTAGGATGCTGTACTCTCTTGGTGTCTTGTTGGGGCGTTGCTGGGATGCAGGATCGTTGACCTTCTTGTTGGCCGCATTCTGGGAGGCTGTGTGTTGCTGCTTCTGGGCAGCCGTCTCTCGCTTCTTGGCCAGTTTGCGCATGGAATCGAGCATTGTGAGGTGCTTCTGATTACGTCGTCTCTCCACTCTGACGGGAGTTGATGCTGGTCGTCTCCGCCCAGGGGTAACTGCTCCGTTAGCTTGGCTGGCCTGTTGTGCCGCAAGCTGGTTTTGCTGGGCAATAACGTTCTGGGCCGCTGAGATGCGCCCCATGTAAGCTTTGAAATATTGTGTTTTAGACATATCTGCTGGAAGCCCTTCCAGACTGATCCATCTCTCGAAGCATTCCCAGGGAGAGCGTCTCTCGGCACCAGAGGTAAACCGAGATCTTGGTGTCAGTAGGCTGGAAATAAGAGACCAGTTGTAAGAATATTCCCGGACAAGATTCCTTAGTTCATCATCCTCGTTGATGGTCCACTGTGACGCGCTTCTGCACTCAAAGAAGCTCTGTGAGGGCATCGGGTACTCTGATGGTGGTCGGAACTGATGACCAACATAGAGGCGGTCACGAATGTGTTTCATATCAGGATTGAATAGGGCAACTTCATCGGTAGATGGTGGCAGAGGAAGGCTGCGTGATGGCTCGTTGCTAACAAAACCGCCCTCGCCCTCGTCGTCCGAATCCTCATTCTGGTAGTTATATCGGCTGCGCTTCCTTGGTGGACCTTCTGAAACCAGTTTCATCTGGCCCTCGACATACTTGCTCAATGGCAGAGCTGGTCGACGCCAGTGAGCATCTGGGTCCCATTCAGGGCCTGTAAGGTCAAACTTGGGAACCTGTAGGGGCTTTCCAAACATGGGCAGCTCTTCCAGAAGCTGGTCTGCAGCAGCTGTTCGGCGTAGGCCAAATATAACGTCGTCTTCGTGTAGTGTGAAGATGGCGGATGGTGCTATCGTCTCAGGGAAGTCCTCTGTGAGGTCATCCAGGTTGTCGATCGATTCATCTCCGCTTGAGACAAGATCAGGAGTCAGTTGATTCTCGCCCTCGGCGTCGGCCATTGAGACATCGGTGGCCGGTTGTGGCTTTGGGGGGATCACAGCGGCAACCTGTATTAATTTCCGCTCCTCGGGAGTAGCCTCGTGCCAGTCTGCGCAAGCATAGGCAAGATTCTTGGCTACAGCCCTTTTCCACTTTCGTTCTTCTCGGAAATCTGTTCGCATCCACTTCATTTCTTGAAGCATGACGTCCCAATGAGACGGAGGTCGTGTTGGCTCAGGGCAGCGTTTGGGTTGCCGTAGAGACCACTTATCATGTTGCTGGAGGTGATAAACGCGCCGCAAAACCTTACAAGCCTGATGGTCCTGAATGGCCAGGTTGGCGTCTGGGGTGGTCACGGTTTTGTTGGCAGTGTACAGGACCTTTTCGATGGGCTGCATCCATGACGAGCTACCAGCGAATCCCTGGACAAAGAGAGGAGTGTAGTAGTCCTCTGTCGGTATGACTGCGTCACGTTGGCTGGCCACTATGGCCTTTCCTTCCACCTTCTTGGGCTGCTTCCCAAAGACAACAGTTGATGGTTGACTCCGGGATCTCTGTCTTTGATGGACAGAAAGATGGCGATGTCTTAAACTTGGTGATTTGGGTGTAGAGGTCAACGGAGTCAGTTGGTTGTCCAGGGTCTTGCTGGTTGAGGTGTGCTCCAAGGTTGGCGTTTGACGAGGGGTTGCACCAACGATTTCACTAACAGACTTTGGACGCATAGCTCCAGAAGAAACTCTAGTGACAGCCCGTTCAACCTTGGGGGGAGACTCCTTGGGAATTGACTCCACACGTGCAGCAGAGTTATCAGAAGAGGGCACTGGCGTTGATGGGGCTTTGTCAGCTTCTTGAACCTTTTCTGCTGATTTGGGTCCTTGTGTTTGTCTTTGACTTTCTGTGCTTGCTTTAGGTTCAGGGGCATCCACATCCATCTGGTCAGAGGGTTCCTCTTGGCTGTCTGGAATCTCTTCCATGCCTGGCACTTTATCAGACATCCTATCTGCTGCAGCGGGAGCTGCACCGACATCAGGTATCTGTTGAGTGGGCTTTTCTTTTACCTCTGCATCACCTTTGAGCGCAGTCGTTTGAGTTACAATACCATCAGTACCTGACATGTCAACATCTTCCGATACTGGCGCCTGGGTGACGGGATCTGTTTGGTTGCTAGTACTTGCTGCTGTCGCCGCTGCTTTCTCTTCTGCTGCAACACTTGATCGTATAGATTCTTGAAGGAGTTGGGCTTCAGCAGAGTCAGGGGGTGCTTCCAGCACGCGATTCTGTAGGTCTTCACTTGAAGTAATTTCGGCATCACCACTCTCACCCTTCTCATCCTCTCTCTCATCCTCCTTCCCATCGACATCATCCCCAGTCTTTCTCTCTTCCACTGACTCCACAAACTGCGGCCCCTCATGCTCCGGGCTCGTATCCGTGGAAACATCATCGTGAATTGCAGGTGTGGTTGCGCTTTGTGCTGTTGAGCCGGGCGAAGACAAGGCATCGGCAGAACGAGTAGCATCCGTGGATGGCTTGACAGTCAAAGGAACGCCTCTGGCCGCAGCCGAAGTAACAGGCCCTTGACCAGGTTTCTTCGGCAAACATGCATCTGCCTCAACATTGCCGCCCTTTATTCCCGATTCAAAAGTAACTTGAGGTTGACGTTGTGTAGGTGCAGGTGCAGCCTCTGGGGCATCCGATATCGGGTTCGCATTAGCATCGGTCGTCGTTGAAACCGTTTTCACAATCGCATCGCCAGATGGAGGGGCAGGTTGGTTGCCTGACGTCGGTACAGGATCGAGCTTGTCGGTCGTTGCTGGATCCGTCGAAGACTCGGGGCTCGGTGTTTGTATTGGAGAAGCATCATCGTTTTTAGCAGGTATGTGAGTTCCATTAGGTTGTGCTTTGTCCTGCACATTCGTTACGTCGGGTTTGTTCGCATCCTCGGGGACCTGTTTAGGTGCAGATTCCTGCGCAATCACTATGGCTTTCGCAAGAGACTTTTTGAAAAGATCAAGCGAAGGTGTCGGTCTCGTGGGGATGCTGGCTTCGTTCAATGTCTTGCCTCTATGACCATATTAGCATGTCGGAAGCATTGACAGGTCGATACGCGCGCAAATCAATTGTAAAAAGCGCGCAACAATTTCGCAAAACATACTGGATGATGTCGTTGGCTTGCAAGAACTGCCATTCGGCCGGTGTTGTGGTCGGCGCGTCGGGGTTGGTCAAGACAGGGTGCGGGAGACCCTCAGACTGTGTCGCAACGGCGAACAGCTCGCGAAGCTTGCGCTTCCGCGACGTCACAATTGAACTGAGGCAAGTTAGCAGGCCGAAAAATACATCATCATGATCGGAAAAATCAGGTCTCTCAAATGAGCCCAAACTGACCTGCAATCATTGCGCTTGTATTGAAGCAGCCTTGATATATCGGCGGCTCCGACCTCAGTCATAGCATCGACGGCCGCGACATCCGTTTTTGGACGAAACGGACGTTGCAAAATGATATTCTCGAGCGGCCGAGATGAATGCACGTGTTTTGTACGATGAAAGATGTTGGTGTTGATTGATTTTGGGGTGTCGTTGTTGAAGGCGACGTCTCTGGAAGGCGTCAAATTTTCTGTCTCTGGGGAGACGATAACCTAACCGTGCGGGTTGTTTGGTGGTTCGCAACTCAAAGCGCTGAAAGCAGTGGAGTTTAGTTGAAGCGCGGGAGCACGGGGGGACACTGGACGCTGGGGAAGTGTCGGGGAG